>JAKTTJ010000034.1:0-143114 GCA_030581495.1 Waltiozyma xylosica | reverse complement strand
AATACAACGAAAGAGAAGAACGTTTCAGACTAGCCGTTGAAGAAGCCACCACTAACAAAACAGCCTCTATCAACTCTATCGCCAACAAGTACAGGGTTTCCAGAACCACTCTTTACAGCCGCGGGTGGGGCAATGTCATTCAAAGTTCAAACTGTAAAATCAACGGGTATAACCCATACACATTTTCAAAACATACAATCGACAAGAAAGTGACTAGTTACTCAAACTCTAAAAAAATGGTCCAATCAGGAATGGACATGGATAGAATGAAATCAGTTGGATGGTGGCGATCTTTGGCGTGGGTCTCTTAAACTTTCATCATAGGCGTCCTTAACATCACTCTTCAAACGGTCAAAGAAGCCTGGAATGTGGAAGTATCCTGATACTTTCAACAATGAGACAAATTTATCGTAGCAATATTCACCAATCGAGAGATATTTGTTGATATATTTCTTGAAATCAGAGTTTTCATACAGTAATTCTAAACCGGTGTTTCTTCTGACTGCAGCCAGGAGCATGGCGATGAGAACTAAGTCAAAGCCGTAGTGAACAAGTTTTCCTGAGCCCATGACTGTTTATAATATTTAGTTGTAAGAGTGTAAACAATTTAAGTTCGATAGAACGCCAATAATTTTTTGTTTATCGATATGCCTTCATTATTTTCAATAAAATGATCCAAGTTTTCCTTGGTGCAGTGCTTGTTTAGTCTGCAAATTCGCGCGGGGCTGCCATCAAGACACGGACAAAATCTGACAGCTCTTCAATTTTCAGTTACTGCAGGTGCTACGAGCAATCGGTCAAACAGACAGCTAGATCCAAATCAAAGAAACAAGGATAACTAATCTAAGAAAGCATCATTGTATAATTGAAACTCTGCCAGTCTCAACCTCATTCCTTTATGGCACAAGATCCAAGAAACCATCGCTCGGCTGAGTCTAATACAGAATCTCTCACTTTCACCAATAATCTCTGTTCCAGATTCAAAGCCGTTAAAAAATTCACACCAAAGACAGGAGCAGACAGACCACCTATAACAACCTCCTTCGATTACAATGACACAGGTAAATATCTCGTGACGGCTTCTACTGAAGGTGTTATCCATCTTTACGATGCTATTAATGGTACATCCCGTAAGACGATCCAATCCAGGAAATATGGCTGTGATCTAACTCGGTTCACACATAGTGATAATTCTGTCCTACACGCTTCGACCATTGACAAACCTATCATAAGACTATTGAATATCGAAACTGGAGATTATGTCCGTTATTTTGACTCACACAGGGGAACTATCACTTCTATGGAACTATCGCCTTCTCATGATCTTTTCATCAGTGCTGCTAGAGACGATTCTATACGTTTGTGGGATGTAAGAGCCTCAAATGAACAAGGTTTTGTTCCATTGAAGGGGACTTCTAAATTGGCTTTTGATCCAAGCGGGATGGTCATGTGTGCTAGCAGTGTTGATAGTAGCAGAGCGGCTCTGTATGATTTAAGAAATATTGAAGGTGGTCATTTTACAGAATTCATGTTGCCTGCACAATTTCTTTGGAATAAGGTTGAATTTTCCAATGACAACAAATTCATTTTGTTTTCATGCATCAATGGTGACTCTGCTATATTTGATGCTTTCACTGGAGAACCAAGTTGTCGTTTGTCGACTGGGACTGTGCCACCTTCAGCTGTACAAACACATGGTTCCGCTGCATTCACTCCCGATGGTAAATATGTTTTTGCTGCCACTTTTGAAGGACATATTGGTATTTATGATTTAAAAGGCATCGATCCAATAACTAAAGAGATTCCAAGCACTTTATCCCCGTTCTTTCAGCTGCCGAGTGACAGTCCAAGAAATATCATTTTCAATCCGATGTATATGCAGTTCTGTACAGGTGATATCAACACATACTTCTGGCTTCCTCAGGAGTTCTAATAGGGCACATTTATGTTAATAAATTAATTGGACAATGTATATGCTGTGTATCTTTTATTACTTTTTTTTAACCATTTCAGATGAATCATGTCGCTGGTTGTCAACTCATGAATATTCTAAAGCAGGTTGTATATAACACAAGCAACGAGGAAATAAGCAATCGTTTCTTTGTTTTGTCTATGAAAGGTTGCGCCAGCACCTGATTCTGAGATTGTACTTGAGCCAGTAGTTGCGTTTGTGTCATTGTTACCACTGTAGGTGTCTGTTTCATTGGTCCCATTGACACCATGACGAACACCGGACCCTGTCCCGGAATAAACCCCAACAGCTGAACCAATCAATGCTCCATTGGTCCCACTGTTTGAGTTCGAGTTGCCATTGCTGGACCCATCATCTGAGCCAGAATTTGACCCAGAACTTGATCCAGATTTGGTACTAGAGGCATCACTTTCTGAATCAGAAGAACT
Organism: Waltiozyma xylosica; assembly: GCA_030581495.1. NCBI lineage: Eukaryota > Fungi > Ascomycota > Saccharomycetes > Phaffomycetales > Wickerhamomycetaceae > Waltiozyma > Waltiozyma xylosica. The sequence goes on along the minus strand of JAKTTJ010000034.1, from coordinate 140,714 downwards.
ACGTGTTGACGATCCAGAGCTGGAATGCGAAGATTCACCTCCGCTGCTGTGTCCACCACTTGAATGACCACCTGAGCCACCCCTTCTTTTGTAAAGTTCGGGCAGAATATTGCGATCTATTGACAAAGAGGATATGAAAAGTGGAAGACAAAGAGAAGTGAATATGATGTGCAGAATTCTCATTGGTGTTGGATTGAAGGTTGATATTAATTAGTTCTTGCAAAAAAAAGTATAACTGTTCAACTGTATGTAGTCCTATTACTCTATACCTGATTTAGAAAATGCAGTGGTGTGTGGAAAATAAAGCCTTTGAAAGCTTTGGATGGCATCTAAGACAATCTGTTGACAATGTCGGCTGTATCTCGTATCTCAGCTGAAGTTTATCAGTCATGGAATTTTTATCCGGGACTCCGCCAATTTTCAACGTCTTCTGATCGGAGTGGCTTATCTGATCGAACTACGGCACATTATTGATACTGCGCCGCGACGGGTGGATTGATTCTTGTTCGCTAGTATCATGTAAGTACTACGGGGTCAACGAGCCATTAGACAACATATGGTAGTTAGTACATTAACTTCATTTACACAATTAAACTAACAATGAAAAAGTTCGTCAAAAGGATGAACCCGATATAACTAGATCTCGTGACTATTATTAGCTGTGCAGCACCGGATTCAAAAACCAGACATTGTTCCTGTGTTTCATCATTAACGGTGACCGTAGTACAGTTTTGGTAACTGTAGTGATTGCCACGATGATGGGAAGAACTAATAAGTAAACCTGTTGTGGAACCGATTAGAATGGCTTTGGGTATGTTGGAGTTACCGCTTGAAATGCGGTGATTATTATTGGTATTACCATTCGAGTTGTAAGAGGATGATGTGCCACTGTTGCCCTTAGTTCTAGAGTTCGATTTAGGAACTGAACCACTGGAACCAGAACCAGACGAGTGGCTTGAAGAACGGCTACGACTAGAGGATGTTGACGAACTACCCCTACCGAAAAGTCGTTTCACGAAGAGATCACTATTGTCTTCAGTCTCAGATCGCTTCTCAATATGTTGAAGCTCGGACAATCTGAATGGAAAGGAATTGACGGGTAAAATGGAGAAGTATAAGATTGTTAATAAATATTGAAGATTCATTTTGATTCTTGAAGAAGTCGTTGTTGTTATTGTTGCTTTTGTTGATTACAAAAAGGTCTTAAAAACCATTGTTATTTGAACGGTGAAAGTGCCCTAGTTATATATGATTTAATTCTAACATGACTTGAAATCATGCACTGTGTGATACTGCGGTCTGGCCTTATTGTCATATGCTGACATGAGAGTGAGACTTTTTTTGAGGCTTAGTCGCAAGCCTATCCGAGATCTCGGATAAATACTGCGCCGAAATCAGCGAGTAATTGCAGTATGGATATCCTAAACCATAATTTCAGCAATGTAAACTAGAATTATACCCAGTTTATTTTATTTTAACCAAAGAGTACAACTTATCAGCACTTTTCCCGGAAACAGCTAGAAGTATCAATATTTTACCTTGAACAAACACGATTTTGAGTGGCATTTTAACAAATCTCAACTTGATGGTTGGAGACATTTCGCATCAATTGTTTCTGCAAGGACACGCAAGACTTCAAGACTCCAACACAGGGCAGTTAAATCCACTAGAAATCGGCCGCAGCAGCCTAAATAGGAAAGAAACCCCGCAATGAACCGTCGGAATTTTCATCTGATTGCAAAACAGTCTGATAAGATGAACTCTTGATAGAGGTACTTAAAAACCTTGAAACCCTTTGCTGTGAACAGCTCTTTAGAAATTGTATCCATTATGCAATTCATCAATTAAACTCCACTTACACAATGTCACAACAAGAACAACCAAGAAAGAAAGTCGTCCTCATAACAGGTGCCTCATCAGGGATCGGTTTCTCTTTAGCAGTTGCATTTTCCAAACATCCAGAGACTTACAAAGTCTATGCTGGTGCCAGATCTGTTTCCAAAATGGAACCATTGAAAGAGCTAGGAATTAACATAATACCGATCGATATCACCTCTTCTGAATCCATTGCCAAAGCCAGAGATCAAATCAAGGATGAAAACGATGGCTGTCTTGACATCTTGTACAACAACGCTGGTGTGTCTATCGTCAACTCCATCTTTGACGTCAAACAATCAGAACTTCAGAATGCTTTCCAAGTCAATGTCTTTGGTGTCATCGACACTATCCAAGCCTTCCAATTATTACTACTTAAATCCGAAGGGACTGTCGTATTCACAAGTTCCATTTCTGATCATTTGCCTATGCCCTTCATGTTCGCCTACACTGGTTCCAAAATTGCATTTACCAATATTGCCAAGACCTTGGCTGGTGAAGTTAGAGAATTGGGTATCAAGGTCCTTGTCATTAGAACTGGTTCTGTGATTTCTGAAATGACAACGAAGTCCGATGGCGAAGAAGAAGTTGCCCATCCTTCTAAAGATTCGATCTTTTATCTCCCTGACAGGAGTGTCTATCCATCACTAAAAGGTCAACCCATGACTCCTACGTTGGATTATGCTATGGAAGTATTCCAAGATGTGGAAAAGTTCAGTAAAGGTACAAAGTTTTACAAAGAGATCTATCGTGGTCAAGGGGCTAATATCGCTTGGTTTGTCAGTTTATGGGCTCCGACACAGTTCATCATTGGTTTTATGTTCCCTAAGATCTTCAAGTTTGGCGATGTGTTCCAAAAGGTCAAGGAAAACGTTGTTGGAATATTAGGTCGTAATTAAATGGGGTTATCAACTAACTACTGTGTTTCTTCGATTGCTTTTTAGAGAAATATCAAAAATAGTGAGTAAACAATAACAATCAGTTACCAGAATTTCTCAAATCTCATTTTCTTTTTTATGTTGCGTACGCGTTATCAGTACCATGCTCGGATTGTTTGCGCTTCTGCCCCAACCAGCAGCGTTCGCTGCATCAACGAAATCTGGAGCTGAAGGAGTTGGGATTCCGTTGTAAAAACAAGAGCCTAAGCTGTCTATTGTGTGCTCTTTCTTCCATATGTTAACAACAATCAAACTAGAACAACAACCAACATTCAACGATATAACGTATCATAAAAGAGCTGTCCATATTCATATTCATATCTACACTTGAAATGCAAAACTCTAACAGCAGTAGCAACAACAATAACCAAAGCAATACCGACACCACATCTTCAGTGCCATTTCACAACCAAAAGCGCACTCAAGTTTCCTGCCTAAGATGCCGTAAACGTCATATCAAATGCATAGGCTCCATAGATTCCAGCACTACGTCGTGTGAGAAATGTCTGAAAGCCAACGCTGTTTGTGAATTCGTGGAAGCTGATAAGAAGGTTGTCGTCAGTGTGAGATATTTACAAAGATTACAAGCAGAGTTGGAAAAGTTTAAAAGGGAGAACATTGGTTTGAAAGCTACTTTGAAGGGTGAAACGATTCAGAAGACCAGCAGCCATCTATCTCAAGAGGATTTCAAAGGGGGAGACGAAGACTCCAGTAGCACTAACCACAATGGAAACTCAAGAAGTCGACTAGATGGACTTTTTGAAACGACGGATATTTCTTCCATTCTGTCAACGACGTTCCACGACAACACAGTCACCAACTATTCCAAACCTTCTTCCTCCAACAACAACACCAGCAATAATAACAGCAGCAACGACGAGGTGATTGCTCCATTGATCGACCAAGATCGTAAACTAATCTACTCGCGTACAGGTGAGAAGTTCTACGTTGGTTCCAGTTCAATGACCTTGTTTGGTATCCAAGTGCAGAACATGCTTCGTCACCAGTCAGACCAACTGCCGATGGTTTCGACATCGACTTCCGCGGAATCTGACCAGAATTTGACACAAACTGAAACCATTCTTGATAGAGAGGGTAATGCCTATCGTATTATGCTGGGAAAATCCAAATCCTCGCCTGGTGTGACGGTGAATTTTGAATTGCCATCCTACGCGTATGCTATGCTCTTGGTTGACACTTTCATCCAGTACAACGACGGGTGCTTCTATTTCTTCAACGAAGGCGTTGTCAAGGAGAATCTGAGAAGAATTTACAACGGGAGTGCGCTGGATCTGAGCACCCCTGGGAACTCCATCATTGAGACCATCTGGTTCTGCAAAGTGTTGCTGATCTTTGCTGTGGGGGAAATGTACTTGGGTACTGCGAACAACCTCAACGGTACCAAATCTAATGACACCAAATCTAACGACACCAAATCTAACGACACCAAATCTAACGACACCAAATCTAACGACACCGGGGACGCCAAGTTGCCAGGGTCCGGATTCTTCCACCAAGCATCCGACATTTTCACTGGGTTATTCTCCTCTGGTGCTATTGACAACTTAGCGAGAGAAGGTGGTGTTGAAGTGCTGCTTCTCTATGCGTTCTATCTACAAGTCGCAGACTGTACGGTTGCAAGTTACTTCTACTTCGGGTTGGCATTGAGAACTTCGTTGATCTTGGGGATGCACGTGGACGCCGATAAGAGGAACCTGTCCCGTTACGAATTAGAGCACAGAAGAAGACTGTGGTGGACTGTGTACATGTACGAGAGAATGCTCAGCTCCAAAGCAGGCTTGCCGCTATCGTTGACGGATAATTCCATTGCCACAGAGCTGCCTGATGACTTCGACATGAGAGACCCACCGGTAGGCTGCGAGCATTACATTTTCCCTGAGGCCGAGTACATCACAAACTGTGTGAAGATCACCCAGATCAACGCCAAGATCCTGTCCTGTTTGTACCAACAGAAGCAGGAGAACAACATCTTACCCGTGTTGATCGAACTGGTGGGCCAACTGATCGAATGGAAACAACAGCTACCGCAGTTCCTCAAACCGGACTTCACCCACACGTTGCAAATCTCCCGTTTGGTGACTAACATTATGTCTGAGTACTGGGCTGCCATAAACTTATCTGTTCGCCCACTTCTCTTCCACTTTGCAGCCAAACAGTTGAAAACCAACAAACGATCGAACAAATACATCGATCTGGGCCAGTACTCCAAGCCGATCATCGTCCTGTTCAACTCTTCGTTCCAAGGCTCCATCAACCTGATCAGATCCCTCTGGTCCTTGATGCCGGATAACATGGTGGCATTGTTCGGGTACATGGACAGAGAATACCTCTTTACGTCGGCTGCCACATTGATCATCTTCAACGCTGCGTTTGGTGTCCATTCGCAGACCTGGGAGCATTTGGATCACGCTTTGATCATTTTCACCAAGATGAGAAACTTGGGGAACCATCCTGCCAATCTGAGAAGAGTGCAGTTGTTGAAATTGATGAGCTCGTTGGATTTCAACGGCCTTATGGAAGGATTGATTAGGAAACATGAGGACGGTGTCATCGTTACTGACCACCCAATGGAGACCCCACTCGAACAAGATGGCTCAGACAACTCAAGATTGTTATTTAAAAGACCATTGCAACCGAACAGAAGAGACTCTAAAAGCCACAGCAATGCCAATCCTGCTGATTCTGCTTCCGGTTTCAACTACACGCAGTCTCCACTGAATCCAAGACCAATGGAATCCTCCGTCAGATCTGTCAAACACCACTTGGCAGACAATGAACAAGGCTCCTATGATCCTAAGAAGATGAAATACTCCACAGCTATGTCCCCACCCCCTCCACCTCATTTTCAAAACTCACCACTATTACAACCTCTAGACCCTACGTTCATCAAATATCAAACAGGCCAATATCATAAGAAGAACCATAATAATAATAATAATAATAATAATAATAATAATAATAATAATAATAATAATAATAATAATAATAACAACAACAATATTCATCATCAACACCTTCATCATTCAAATCCACAACAAACATCATCCACAGCTAACAGTAATACCACTGCTGCTTCCACTTCTTCTTCTTATTATTATTCTTCTTCTTTTACGACTACTACTTCAGAAATCCAACGTGCATCTTCAGTCACATCCACAACTACCAGCAACGATTCTGATGGACAAGCCAACCCAGATATCCTCTCCACTTTGTTATTGCAAGATTCTTTCCTAAGTTTGGAAAATACTTCTGAAAAGGAAAACGATCTATGGAAAGAGATCTCCGATGAGGCTGTTTGGTTGAATTCTTTGGCTGGAGATTCTATGGATTTCCAAGGATTTCTAGATGTCGATGTTTGAAAAAAGTACCATAACATTATGTAAAAAACTTATCCTTATGCAATCAATCCATTGTAGATGAAACATCACTTTGCACAAAAACCTAAAATGACACAAAAACACAGTGATAATCTGTGACTATCAAAACGTAAATGGCACAAAAGATAAGTAACACAAAACCACGATATGACACAAAAACTTTACAAAGTAATACAAAGGCTAATTCCCAACACAAACCCCCTATTGATACCTAGTCAACAAAATAATTACTGGTTGAAAACTAATAACAAATATTCCTCTATTACATGTGGTACTCTATACATTGTTGAAGAAAGACTCAATCCAAAATAAAAAAAGCACAAGCGGCAATCTATCTAAACAAGCATCAACCAAAGAGAACCTAAAACGAATCCCATACCAGCAGTACCACCATTAACCTTGACACCAGCGTTGGACAAATGGAAAGAAGCTGAAGGACCCATAACACTCCCTGACTCACCAATAGTGGAATCATAACCAGAACCAATACTGACAGAAGTCATAGCACCAGTTAAAGTGACAGTGTTGGAGGTGATTTCATCAGAGGTGATAGATACACCACTTGTAGCAAGACCAGTGGATTGCAAGTCTGATTGAGACCATGTGTTTGAAGTAGCAGAAGTGGTGACAGCAGTGGTAACAGCAGCTTGCGTATTAGTAGTAGCGGTGCTGCTACTGGCGATTGGAGTGGTAGAAGATGTAGTGGCAGCATCAGCAGCAGTAACAGGTGTAGTTGTAGAAGTGGTAGTAGCAGCCTCCCCGACTGGTGTAGCAGAGGATGTGGTGGAAGTAGTAATAGCAGCGGCAACAGCAGCAATAGATGTGGCGGAAGTAGTAATAGCAGTGGCAACAGCAGCAATAGATGTGGCGGAAGTAGTAATAGCAGCGGCAACAGAACCAATAGAGGTGGTAGTAGCAGTGTTAACAGTGTTAGCATCAGTGTTGATTAAGGCACCTGTAGCATAAGTACTTTCGATAGGTTCATAGCGTGTAGCAACAGAGATTTGCTCTGTAGCAATGTTGACTTGAGCTAAAGCCTGTTGTGAGAGTAGAAGTAGAAACACAGACTGAAGTTGCATTGTAGGGTATGATATGTTACGTTATGTTATGTTATGGTTTCGGTTGATATTTTTGAAGAAAGAGCGGATAAAATTGTCGATATCTAAGTTGACTTAAAGATGGCTGTGCTGGTTTGATAACGAATGTGTATGTGTGGATTGAAAAAGCAAATGATCTTGGGACCTGTAAGAAATCTATGAGAACGAGTCAAAACTTGAAAATTTAAACCACTACAAGAAAAAGAGAAAAACCTTGAGCCCTTGGCAAAGACTCTAAAGGTCTGTATGTTGGTTTTTGTTTGTCCGATCTTCCACATATCTTTGATTTCCAATATTAGCACATCATAACGCGTCAAAGCTCTTCAGAAAAAAGTTTTGAAACTTTAGGAATTTCCTATTTCGGAAAGTCCTTTTGAGTCTTCTTGCAAATCTTAATAAACTTCCATATTAGGAAATTATCTATCAGCCTGCAGACATTTTGCCCGCAAGGTACAGACAGATCGGCGCACGCATGCCCCTTCGTTCTTCGTTCGGCAAAGTGCCAGTGAAGAAGTCGCTCTTACGCGATTATTCCCTTAATAGGCAGACCATAGAACAAACAGACGCTAACCACTGCCAGGTTGAGGCGTTCGGCGACGTATGGTACCTGGTACGGCCCACATTTGTTTGAAATTCTCAGAAGTTGAGCGGCAGGGAAGAAAAACAACCACATTGCGAAATAATCTGTTAAATCCAGTAAATGTCGTTGGAAAACAAGGTTTCTAATTAATATTTTTATACTCAATTCCTTTGTAAGATAAGATACTTGAGTATTCTCTTTGTCAATTTCAATTATTCAATTGACGGTGTTTTCTTTTTCTCAAGATGTCCAAGATAGAGGAACCGTTGCTCGCAAACGATCCTACAACAGAGCCTATTGCTGGTCAAGACGACGTGATCAAGAAGGCTACCGATTTACCATACAATGCTACAGAATCCAAAGGTATTGATGAATCTAAAGTGAAGGAAGCGGAAGAATTGGCTCGTGCTTCCATTCGTGAACCAGTTCCAGCTACTTCTGTTGGTTGGAAACAGATTGGTGATTGGGAAGAAAAAGATGCTCTGAATGCTGAAGATGAGTTGACTGACTTGTCTACTCCAACTTTTTTGGAAACTTACATTCCAGACTGGCTGTATGGTGAATGGTACCATAGTGTCGGTGCTCTTATTGGTGCGGGCCTCTTGTCTTTTATCTTTGGTTACTTCCGTTTCTCCATTGGCCCTGTTTTCTTTGTTACCTTATTTGCTTCTCTCTATTATCGGTCTACCATCAAAAAGCATCGTTTCAACGTTAGATATGAAATTCAGAGAGAATTCCGTGTCAAGAGAATCGAAGACGATAGAGAAACTATGGATTGGTTGAACACCTTCCTTGAAAAGTACTGGATCTATTTAGAACCTTCTATCTCTCAAATGATAACTGAGCAAGTCAACCCAATTGTTGCTGAACAAGAGGCTATTCCACCGTTTGTTAAGGCTATCTGGATTGACCAATTCACCGCAGGGTCCAAGCCACCAAGAATTGACTATGTCAAGACCTTGGATATTCCTAAAGATGACGTTGTTGTCATGGACTGGGGGTTTTCGTTCACTCCACATACTGTTTCAGACGCCACTCACAAGCAATTGAAGAACTACGTCAACCAAAGAGTCGTGATCAAGGCTAAATTGTTTGGTATTACTATTCCTGTTTCTGTTGAAAATGTGCACTTCAAAGCTTGCGCCCGTATTAGATTAAAAATGGTTTCCTCGTTCCCACATATCGAAACTGTTAACGTCACTTTAATGGAGCCACCTCAATTTGACTTCATCTCCAAAGTCTTTGGTGAAACTGTTTTCAACTGGGAAATCTTGGCCATTCCAGGCTTATACAACTTCATTAACGAAATGGTTAAAGTGTTCATTGGTCACATGGTTTTCTCTCCTTTCTCTTTTGAGCTGAACGTTCCTCAACTATTGGCTGGTTCTAAGACTGCTGTTGGTGTTCTATGTGTTAAAGTCAAGGCTGCTAAGGGTCTAAAGGCCGCTGACAGAGTCAGAGGTAACACTGTTGATCCGTACTTGACCTTCAAGTACCATGCTCAATCTGATTTGGCCAAGACTAAGACTATTCTTGATACATGTGATCCTCACTGGGATGAAACTGTCTATGTGTTGGTTCAATCCTTCGGTGAGCCTTTGATTATCAAAGCCTGGGATTATAACGACGATAGAAAGGATACCATTTTGGGTTCGTTACAAATTGATATGAATGAAATGACCAGTAAGGGTATTTCCAAGAACAATGTGGAAACCTTTATGAGAAACTCCAAGCCTGTGGGTCAACTGTTATTTGATTACGAATTTTTCCCAACTTTGGAAGAAACCAAGCTACGAGATGGTTCTAGCCAGCCTCCTCCATCTTTGAACACTGGTTTGACCAAGCTTGAATTCTCAGAGATCAGAAACTTGAAGAACGAAGAAGATCCAGAAAAGCCTGTTTCCACTTCAACTGAGATCTACTTCAACGATGAGTTGATTAGAAAGACCGTCATTGCCAAGAACAACGACCATCCAAAGATCAACGTTCCGCTTGAAACGATCATTTTGGATCGTCGTAAGGCCAAGATTAAGATTCTTGTCAAGGATCCACAAGGTAAAATCATTGCAGCTTCTATTCAATCCTTGAACAACTTGATCGATAGAACCGAAGTCAACAAGGAATGGATCCCGTTCTCCAAGGGTGAAGGTGAGGTCAAGATCTCTGCTTTGTGGAAATCCATTGCCTTGAGAGAAGGTTCTGGTGTTGGTGGTTACACTGAGCCAATTGGTGTTGTCCGTGTTTTGGTCAACAAGGCTGAGTCCTTGAAGGATACTAAGAAGTTTGACAGTTTGAGACCTTATGTTCGTGCTCTGGTCAACGGTACCCCTCAAGCTAGAACCGACTTCATTCCAGGCACATCAGATCCTGTTTTCGATGAAGCTTTATACATTCCTGTCACTTCTCCAAACCAAAGATTGACCATCGAAGTCATGGATGCTCGTAAGAACACTATCGACTCTACTTTGGGTGCCTTCAACGTCAAGACTTCCGAAATCATTGAAGAAGATGAGCATGGTAACTACCTCACCCACATTGACTCTGAGCTTCGTACTGGTAGATTGGTCCAAAAGCAAGGTGCTAAGGGTCTTGTTACCTATGCTTTGTCCTTCTACCCTGTTTTACCAGTGAAGACTTTAGAAGACATTGAAGAAGATTTGGAAAGAGAAGCCAGAATCAAGAAGTTGAAGGAAGAAGCCGAAGCTGAAGAAGCTGCTGCTGCTGCCGCTACCAACGGTAAGGCTAAGGCCAAGGATGTCAAGAAGAAGGAAGAACAAGAAGATTTTGTTGATAACAAGAAGAAGCTTCTTACTTTGAACGAATTGATCCAACGTCCAACAGGTTTGTTCGTCTACACCGTATTATCTGGTGACTACCACTCTATTCACACATATTTGCAGTTCTTCTTCGACGACCACGGTTACGCAGACCATACCTCTGGTGAAATCCAACACAAGTCTGTGAATGTTCCAAGCACCGGTGACTGTCTCATCAAAGAACTTGAATGGTCCACTGTCACCATCAGATTAGTAAAAGATCCACATGCCAATAGAAACAGTGAAGCCATTGCTGAATCCACAATTCCTGTTTTGAACTTGCTTAAGAACTCTTACCACGAACCAAATCAATTGACTTTGACTGGTCTCGGTAACAACAGGCTACGTATCCAAACGCAATGGATTCCATTAGACATTGAAAGATTACCACAATCCGATCTGATTACAAACTCTGGTACTTTGGACTTGGACTTGGTGAGCGGCTCGGATTTGTTGAGTTCTGATTTGAACGGGAAGTCTGATCCTTACGTTAAGGTCTTTATCAACAAAGCTGAAGATCCAATCTACAAGTCGCAAACAATCAAAAAGACATTGAATCCAATTTGGAACGAAAAGACCTCTTTGGAAGTTCGTAATCGTGTTAACACCACTTTGACCTTCGCTGTGATGGATTGGGACTTTGGTAACAAGGATGATCCTCTTGGTGAAGCTACTTTAGAGCTTGCTGAAATCGATCCATTGCACCCTCAAGAACACAATCTACCTATCTTTGGACCAAAAGGTGAAGATTACGGGTTTTTGACAATCCGTACTTCTTTCAGACCACGCTACATTGTCACCGTTAACTCTATCACTACGAACATTGGTGAGGTTGGTTTGAACGCCATCGGAACTGGTCTTGGTACTGGTTTGGACGTTGGTGGTAAGGTCATTGGCGGTGGGCTTGATGTTGGTGGTAAGGTCATTGGCGGTGGGCTTGATGCTGGTGGTAAGGTCATTGGTACTGGTTTCAAGGGTGTCAAGGGTGTTAGTGGTGCAGTTGGTGGTTTGTTTGGTGGTTCTAAGAAGAATTCTGCTGTTAATGGCCCACCTCCTGCTGTCACTGGGAGATAGTTAGCCCGTAGATTGTTGTTGCTGCTTCTAAATGATAATTAACGTTTGTTTGTTTGATTTATTTGTTTGTACTATAATTTACGATATTTTAATTTGATTTAAACCTATATCTAATCGACGTAGACATGACAGATAAAATAATTAATAAATTGTAAAATGCTATAGTGATTCATTCATTGTGCACGTAATAGAATTTCATTTATTATAACTTAGCCATCTTCATCAAATTGCCTTCTTTGTACAATTCATCACAGACAGTTCTGAACTTAGCCAAAGCAGGTTGTCTCTTGGTCTTGAACGTTGGAGTGATGAAATCGTTCAACGGATCAATGAATAATCTGTAGTTGCAAATCCTTTCGAAACTGTGCAGTTCGTCTTTAACCTGGCTGTTCAAGATTTCTAATAAACTACGTCTAAGATCTTGAGACTTGTTGATCTTTTCTAACTGTTGTTGAATGGTCAACCCACTTCCAAGTTTCAATTTGGCAGCAATCTTCCCAAAGGTCTCAGGATCAACACCTAGAATGGCAACAAGATAGTTTTGAGTGGAATCACCATGAACAAAGATCTGTTGGACAAAATAATTGTTGGAACTGTACACATTCTCAATATTTTCAGCACTGATGTACTCACCTTGGGACAATTTAAAGATATTCTTTACACGGTCAATGATATGAATACGGCCTCTTTCATCAATCATGGCAACATCACCAGTCTTGAACCAGCCATCCTCGTCATAGGCATTAGTTGTAGCTTCTGGGTTTTTGTAGTATTTTGGGAAAATTTGTGGACCTCTTAGTTGCAATTCACCCTTTGGTGCTGGAAATTCGTTGCCGTTAGAGTCGTGAGTGAAATAGTTCATGTCAGGAATATCCTTTAATCTAATCTCACAAGTAATACCTGGGGAACCCGAAGAAACGACATCTTCATAAGCTTGAGCAACAGAAATACCACCAAAGGACTCTGTTAAGCCGTAACCTTGTTTAAACCCAATACCTAAGGCTGATTGCAAAAAGGCAAAAGTTTCAGGACCGATAGGAGCTGAGCCACTAACAGCAACTTCAGTTTCATCCAAACCTAGAGCGGCTCTAAGCTTGGAAACAATAACCTTATTAACCACAACAGGATGAACAGTATCACCATTGTTCTTTTTGATCACAGGCTTGGCAACGGCAACACCAGCTGCTGACAAATGTTCCTTCAATGCATTCTCAAACTTATTGTAAATTCTTGGAACCAAACATGCAATGTTTGGCTTGAAAATCCTCAAGTTTTCAACCAAAGTAAGAGGAGATGGCTCATGTGGAAAACCAATTTTATTACCTCTGATGAATGAGGAGTAAGTTGTCATCAATTCGTAGATATGGGCCAATGGTAAGAAAGAAAATGTTTTGAACTGCTCATCCGGATGAACTTTTTTTTGCATTTCAATTTGAGATAATGTTAAAATCATAGCAGCAGCAGCCATTTCATGAGTGACTTCAACCCCTTTTGGTTCACCTGTAGTACCTGACGTGAAAGCAAGACATAATAAGGATTTCGGGTTTGGAATACGGTTTGGGGTGGTATCTTGGGATAATCTACCAATTTCAGCTAATTGATTCATTTCCATTAAAGTTAACCCATGTCTGGTGGCCAATTGAATAAGACCAGAATGGTTTGCTAAAGAGTCCATTGAAACCATATGCTTCAAGTAAGGTAAACCTTGTGATTCTTTTAACTTGATAATCTTCATGATATTTTCAAGAGAAAGGAAAACGATCTCAGACTTGGTGAAATCTAAGATGTACTTAGAAGTATGAGGACCCAAAGTATCGTACAAAGCAGTAGTTGGGATATCCAATTTCTGTGATGCCATCTGAGCAACAAGCCATTCCGGTTTGTTGAAACTGTAAAGAGAGATGATATGCTCCTTATTCTTACTGTAATCTGGTAATAGTGACTTGATACCCTTGGCCAAGTTCTCTGTTAAAACATCAATTTCACCATAAGTCTTAAAAGTGAACTTTGGTTCAAACTTACCATTGACAAATTCTCTTTTACCAAGAGCACCCAACTTCTTGTGCTTTTTGAAGGCATAATCACAAATCTTCAGTAAGGTATCCATGTTGTCGTCAATTCTGTTAAATATAGCATTGTGTTTGATAGAGTGGGCATGTCTGTAAACTGAAGAGTAACCTTTCTTAGCTGAGTTTGGTAATGGCAATGCTTGTTTCTCATCGTGTGGAATGTATCTCAATACGAACTCCTTCTTGTAAATAGCATCGTAGTTCAAGGTGCCATCCTTTTCTCTGTACTTCTCAATGTTTGGAACAGTGTCAAGAAGTGCTCCGTATTCATCTTCTTGATATCTTTGAGCAACAGGTGACATCTTAAGTTGTGTTATTGATTATCAACTGATTAATTTTGTAGAGTCTAATTGGCGACTGAGGTGTACACAAGAACAAAAGCAAGGAAATTCTGTGCTTATAAAACAGCGCTAGGATTGTTGTTCTCCTCCAAGATGTTGATAACCTACCTCGGCAAAACCGTCCCGAGATAGAAAGTTTCTCCTCACCCAATTGGTACTCCTCCTCCAAGTGCTGAAATGGTGAACCGGCTGGATCTTTTCCACCTTGGGCGGGAATTCAAATTGAGTAGTGTAGATCGACGGATCAACAATGCAGCCAAAAAAAGGAGCACCAAAACTGATCCTCCCCGCATGAATTCTAAGGTTCTTTTTCTACAGTGATGACGATCCCTGCAGAGCTGGGGATGGGCAAAAATGAAAAAAATTAAGGGCCGAGCGGGGAATTGAACCCCGGGCCACTCGCATGTTTGGTAAGCTTCCTTCTGTGTTCAGAAAGTCGCTTTTAACCCAAAGCGAGTATCATACCACTAGACCACGCGGCCTTAATTGTTGAAACTTAAAGTTAGTAAAAATATCATCTCTTTTGAGATATTTCTAATGCTTAAGTCACGTGAGTATCTTCTAACAAACCAAACCAAAAAATGTTAGATTTTTTAGTTTAAGATGCTATTATTGAAAGCACATTGTCTCTCTCAAATAACCAAAATCCTGAAACCAATACAAAATAATACTTCCGAACACAGCATGTGGCCTAATAAAGCTAGTCTGGGGACAACAATCACATATGGTATGAACGGAACAGGGTTGTACCTAGCCCAGAATGATGAAGATGAACCATGGCAGCTCCCAAGGTGTCGTAATTTAGGTAATGACTTTCAGATCGTCACCGATTCATCTTTCCAACTACAGCCACCATTCAAACCAGAATTACAGAGAGAAAAACAAATCGTTGATAATAAGAACTCGGACTTTCTTTGTGATATACCCAACACTGTACTTACGAAATACGAACAAGAACAAGCCCTGTTAGAATCAGAATTGGTATATGATCCCACGGTAGGAGACGCCGTAAAGTTGACCAAGATCAAAGATTTTGCCCAAAGTACACATCGTGAGGTGATATTGTATCCAACAGAGCCTAAGAAGAATGTTCTTGTGGCGAAACTAGTGGGAAGAGAGACAGGTGTCTTGGTACGTGAAGAAGAAGAAGATCGTGATGAACAATCAGAAAAGAAAAAAGGTACAACAAAACAGAACCCAAAGGAGGAAACTATAACCAACATACTGACTCCATATATTGAAGAGATGGGATGTCAAATAAAACTGGATTCAGGAATACGGCAAATTGAGACCTTCAGAAACTCACCAAACGCAACTTTTCAATTGAAATTCCAACACGTATTGGTAAGAACCGTTCGTTCTCTTTACCTAATACAAATCATAATCCATAGAGATCTCCGAGTTGAATTGAAAATCAGGCATTATCTCAATTGTGAAGATTTCCATGGCTTTGAATTCTCACATGTTACTGTTGATCCATTTCAGCTTGACAGGTGTGCAGTGATTGACACGAAGGGGAATTGGCAGGTGTTGAAGGTTTCGAAATATTCAGAGACGTTTGTTCATTTTCAAAAGGGTGTTATTTTGGATTTTGAAGATGTTTCTAATTTCAAGAGAATCAAATGGTTGGATAACGCTAATGAACTGCTGTTGATCTCAAGAATAGCTGTGAAGAAAGTGAATTTACAAACAGCCGAAGCTACGGAATTGATCTCTGGTAATAGATGGTCTGTGATGAGAGATTATACAAGTTATGATTCTGATGATAAGTATGGGTTTCTTTTAACTTCCAGAGAACTCATGTTAATTGATGTGTCAGCGGGGTTCAAAAGGTTGCTGGTATGGAAACATTTCTTAGACCCTTTAGATCCTTCGTTAAGATTTGCAGTTAAAGCTGTAAAGGACGTCAACTACGTTATTGTTCACTCAGTTATAAGTCCATTGATAGTTATTTTCCAATTCAAGTTCTCTAATGATCTTCCCTTTATGACACATGATCCAATTCTTCTGAGAGTTACAGAAGGTGAAGTCATGAGTTACGAAATTGCATTGAATTTGAATGATCACCAGAAGGAAAACAATTCCGAGAACGATCAAGATGAAAAACTGATCTATGATGAGGATGAAGATGAAGACGAAGAAGATGACGAGTCATATCATGAGAGGTCGCTTACCTTATTCAGACTCACCACTGATCTCGAGTTCACTCAAGAAATCATAAGTCACGGTGCTTTCTATTTGGAGGCACAAGAACAACAGGAAGTGCTTGAAGATGCAACAACTATAATTGGCAGCAACACGCCATTTTACAGATCCCACAATCGTAAAGTCATCTACAATGTAAAGGACTCGTCCTCGTTCAAACGTTTCGAAAAGGCACTAAACGTTGTTCCTGCAACGAACACAGACACAGACCAACAAGAATTGATTGAAAAATTAACCAAATATACCCGGTCTCTTCATATTGAAAATGACCAACCACCTTCCACTCTATTGGAGAAAGCTACACCATTAAACGTATTTGAATTCGAGGAGTACGATGAAATTATGGAACAATTAGGAAGCCATTGTGAACATATCGGCGTAGATTTTGCTTCTTTCACAAAGTATATCTCCCATTTGATCCCTATTTATGCTGCTGATATCTCCAGGCTGCAAAACATTAGTCTTTTGGCTGAGTATTTCAACAAGCTCTACCCTTACGTCCCAGAAATACATCACAAGATACTTACGAGAGATTTGGCCTTATCGATATATACAGTAACTGATCCTATCAGAGAGAAGGCACAATTGAAATCAGCACAAGAGTCTTTGAAAGGGACCAAGCTTCGTAAGATATTGTCCGATTGGGATGAAGAATACGACGAATATATTCCAGAAAATGAAGAATATGGAAGTAGTACACCAAGTGTCCAACATCATTCCAGAGTCCAGTCACAAATGGACGACTGGTCTCAGCCAGTCATCAGAGTCTCACAATCACAAAGACCATCTTCTTCATTGGCGTCCTCTCAGATTGGAAAGACATCTTCACAAAGACATTTGTCTTCACAAGGCCTAATTAGACCAAAGAAGAGAGACTTCAGTTCAAGTCAACTGCAAGCTGAATCTTCGCAAGGTCAAAGTACTCCTACTTCTTCGCAGACCGGCTTTGGAATTGGCTCTTCACAGAAATCTGGATCAAAGAAGAAGAAAAGAAAAAGTGGGTTTGCTTGAATTACGTATTATAATTTTGCATCAAATCATAAATTTGATTTAGTTGTATATAAAATCTCATGCATGTTAGTACTATTAATCATAAGAGGACATAGCCAATTTGCTATTAGATGAGAAATTTAACTGATAATACGATAATTCATATTGGGGGCAACAACTAACAGAAAAGAGGATCTGATTTCTCAAGCCTTCTATTTATTATCAATTGGTGCTAAAATACTTATAAATATAGGCGACACGTTGACAAGCAGAAACGAAAAAACAAATTAAGGTAGTCAGCGCAAATGATATATAGAAGATAGTTTGATTAGCTTGATCAAGAATCACAGATTCGGTCTTATAAGCTTACTATAAAACGAATTCTTATTTGATACTAATATTTCCCAAATGATATAAAAAGCTCCAATTAGTTCCTGTGTTGTGCGTAAAATATACTAACTTTTTCTTGAATTAAACATTAAATAAATATAGAACATTAAAAATCTCCCGTCAAAACAGCCTTCTATATTACAATAAGCTTCCTTCTTCCATCTGTTCTTTCAAATTTGCGGCAAACTCTAAATCATTCTTTCTCTATCCCTAAGTTTGTACTCTTCAATAACCTTCTCTAATCTCTTTCTCTCTCCTATTTCCCTTTCCAACGATTCTTCATGCTGGGTTTGTAAATCCATGTACATCTTCTTGAACTCGTTTCTCATTATCGAAACGCTGGTTCTTTCACCTGCAGAAGGCAAAGAATGAGAAGTACTGGAGGATGGCGTATGTACAGTTTGACTTTGGCGGTTTTGCTGATGCGACTGAGCGAGGACAGGAGTAAGTGGGTTGTTCTTGTTTGGTGAGAGTGAGATATCGTTTGAAGGTTCAAGGTTAATTGATATTCCTGTTATTGGAGAAGTTGAGTGTGACATTATGGTGGTATTCATGGTGGTATAAGTATGGTCCCTGTGGGATGATGGTGATGGTGATGTCGATGTAGAAGTGGATGAAGAGATGCCCAGTGTGGATAACTTCAAGTCTGTGATTTGTTTATTGAGCGATTGTATTTCTTTGTATTTCTCAGCTAGTTGAGATTCCAAAATATTTTTTTCATGTTCAACCAGAATGGATTTCTGTGTAGATTTCTCCAAAATTATGATGTTTTCAGACAGTTTGTTCTCTAGAGATCTCTGTTTCTTTAAATGACTTAAAACAATTTGGTTATTCAATGTACGTTCTTCTTCGAATTGACGCGTCAGGAACTGATGAGCGAATTGCAAATCAGACATGGCTGTTTTGAGTTCCTTGTAATCTTGTTCTAATTTCAATTGGGAATTATTCTTCGAAGTTGGCACTGGCGGAGAAAGAAGGTTGCTGGATGTGACGTTGAATTCGGTGGCTTCCAGTAAGGCATCAACACAATCTTTGGCCCATTTGTTTTGAGAGTTGACAGCTTGGTCGTCTGGAACTGGCAATGGGATGTTTCTTTGAACAACAAGAGAAACAATATATGAAAGTAATTGTTCTGTTTGGACATCTCTTGTGCCTGTGGTATTACCGTTCATCTGGGATTTATTTGTAAGATTGGCTTGCGAATAACTTATCTGTCTGGAATCCCCTCTGTTATTGAGCTGGAAATTTGTCGCGTCTTCAAAGTCCAAGTCTTCAAAATAAGAAACCTTCATAGCCAAAAGATACTGTGAGTAAATGGCCTTATTTCTTTTCTCTATGTCATTGTTCACTTCTGTAAGCTTCACTAACAATTGTTCATTGGAATGTGTGAGACCTTTCAACATCATCAAATCCTCTGTGTTTACTTCTCCGTTCTTACTCAAAAAGTTTCCAATTAATTTGGCATTGCCTTGAACTTGACTTTCTATTTCCGTCTTGATTTCAATCTGTTGCTTCAATTGTCTTTTAAGGGACTGCAACTTTTCGAAGGAGATGAGATGAGCATCAGCCGGGAGCTGACTTATGGCAAACTCTGCAAGTAACTTGACTTTTAAATGAGTAGAAGTGATATCCTCCATTAATTCTGAATGCAAGGAATCGCCAATTAAACCGTCATTGTTGTTAATAATTCCGGAACTAACAGCATCATGGAAGTCTTCTAAATGTGTACTTTTCTTGCGTTGGAATGCCACTATGTCTGAAAACTCGTCAGCTTGGGAGACATGATTCAGAGATGAGGATAAATCGAAGTTATCGGTGCCACTGGAAAAATGGGGAGGAAGCGATGTTTTGAACGGTGATTGTGACATTAACGAAAGCGCCTTCTTCAAAGGGTTTTGGTTGACAGTCATTTTTGAGCGTCTCTTTCTAATATATGTATTTATATTGTTTAGTAACAAGTGCGGTGGCTCCTGTGAATGACTGACGGTCTTCGTTAATAAACTTTGCTGAAGTTAAAAGCTTCGTGCTGTTCTGTCTGTAGTGTTTATTATAGCTGCTGTTTACTTTTGAAACCAGCCATTTTGACGTGTCTGCAAAAACCTGCCAGACAGGAAAAAAACGCGAAAATCCGTAAAAAACTGAAATTTCTCTGTAAGACAAAATTCGGAACGATTCGCGTTACCCCCCGCGTTGTAACTGAATGAAGAGGGCCGACTATTTTTTGAGAAGTATTATGTAATGAAAAGTAAACAAACAAATAAGAAATCAATCGGACCATTAAAATTAAAGCCTGGTAGGACCAAGCCGTTTTCAAGATAGATGTGCTGCCATTGTAACCGTGAAATTCTTGAAAGATCAAGTGTAACTTTAGGCCAAATTTCACATTAATAGCTCCACAAACTCAATGTCAGATGTCTAATAAATCCTCAGCTTCACCAACACCAGACCCTTTGCCCTCCATTGAGCCAAAGGCTCCAAATCTAACAAGATTCATTACATTCAACATCAATGGGTTTCGTACACTTTTCCAATATCACCCATGGACAACACATCGTAACCTATCCGCCATGTTCAGTTATCTGGAAGCTGATATCATAACACTTCAAGAGCTGAAATTGCAGAAATCAGATATCACAGATAAAGTTGGACGTATCGATGGATACCAGGCCTTCATTACCGTTCCCGGTGCTAGGTGCAGAAGAAAAGGGTATGCTGGTGTCTCTGTCCATGTTAGAGTTCCAAAAGATGATGAACCTGATGGGATCAAGAACGCCTTGAGAGTGATTAAGGCTGAAGAAGGTATAACTGGGGTGTTGAAACGTCCTGGGACTGGGCAAAGATATATCGATAGTCCCGCAGATGATGTTATTGGCGGGTATGTCCGATTCAATGAACAAGAAGGTGAGGAGTTTGAAGACTCAGTGCTGGAGGAAATTGATAGTGAGGGAAGAGTAGTCCTTATCGAATTGGCTAATAACACAGTCGTCATTTCCACTTATTGTCCCGCTAACTCTATGGACACTGATGAAGGTGAACTATTCAGGGTCAGATTTATCTCTATCTTATTCCAACGGATAAGAAATCTCCATGATGCAGGAAAGCAAGTGGTATTAATGGGGGACATCAACATCTCAAGAGACCTGATAGACTCAGCTCCATATATCTCAGAACTTCTCAAGACCAAAGCCATTTCTTCAACAACAGATGAGAGCGATTTCGAAACCACGAACAAGCAATTCTGTCAAGATTTTATCGTATCAACAATTCCACGAAAACTCTTGAACTCAATACTCACTGACTCTATAAATCCAGTAACAGCTTTGACAGGGATTATGTACGATACAACCAGGAGACATCAAGGCAGAAGACATAAGTTATACACTGTTTGGAACACTATGACGAACGCCAGGCCATCAAACTTTGGTTCCAGGATAGATCTTATCCTTGCAACAAAGTCCATTGTGTCTCATAACTCTGGGATCTGGCCCCAGATTATGGGTTCAGACCATTGTCCTGTTTATACCGATTTTGAGAGCTTTGGTTTTGATGGAAATTCAAATAGCTCTAATGGACCTAATATGACATTTGAAGCTGCTAAGTTCTACAAGTTGGGTAAACAAGGGGCCTTGGATATGTTATTTATGGGAATGAGGAAGAGAAAACTGGAGACAGAAAGTGAATCTACAAATATCATTGTTAAAGAAAAGCCCAACAATATCGGCATCACTTCGCCCACTGCGAAACAACCGTTGTCCTCTTTGAGAGCCACCAAAGAACCAACAAAAATCAAACCAACCCAAGCTACATTAGCTCAGTTTTTCAAGAAACCAACATTAGCATTGGAAATATCAACGAAACCTGAAGTCAGAGAATTACTACAAGATTGTTCACCAATTCGACAAGGTCCAACACCACCCACTAATTCAATCTCGTTGAAGCTAACCAGGGGAAAATTCACATTACCATCAGATCCAAAACCGCCACTCTGTAAACACAATCTTCCATCAGTTTTAAAAACCTCAAGGAATGAAAATAGTAAAGGTAAGAAATTTTGGAGCTGTGGAAAACCGTTAAAGAATGGTGGTGATGGGTTAACTATTGGTGGTGAAAAAGCAATTTCTGATGATAAGGAATTTGAACAGTTTACCTGTGGATTTTTCAAATGGAAATGATATCACATGACAATATGAGTTTAGAGCTAATGGTGTATAACAATAGTTGATCAATCATAATTTAGTATGTCATATTATACATATTCTTCTCCTGGTGTGTCTACTCATAAAGACCGAATGAGCTTCGTACAATTGAGAAATAATTTTATCGCCAATAAATATTGCAGTGAATGCTATGCTTTGCTGAGACCCATAAATTTAGTTAATCTTTTCTCCGTGGCAGTCAGAAAGCATTTGCTGATTACATTATCAGATTATTATATATTAATAAATATGTAATAAGAGAGCATCACATGATTAGGTAAGAGGGCATCATGTAATAAGAAAGCATCACATGAATAGGTAAGAGGGCATCACACGATTAAGTAAGAGAGCATCACATGATTAGGTAAGTGATTACCAATCAATCTTGTTCTAAGCTAGTCTACTCACAATAGCCTAAAACTATTACACTATTTCACTATTATGTATAAATAGAGCTTGTATCCTGTTCAGGATCCAATCTCCCCACTTCTATAGACCTTTTATATAGAAGCACCGACTAATTATTACAATTATGTTATCATTAACAACCAATTTAGGGTCTTACCTGACTCCTAACTATTACAAAATATTGAATTTAATATTATTTCAAAATTTTGACTTAATATTATTTGTGCGGCGGTACCATGCGAAAGTGAATAATTTATATATTTTTTTTAAATAAAATTTATTATAAATATTTTAAATTTTAATTGAGCAGGAATAATCAATTGGTGCTTATTAGAGTCAATTGTCCTATTTAGTGATTGTCACGTCTAGTTGTTGCCAAATGAATGGCCTTCATGCCTAACCGAACTCTTAAAACAATACTTCTTTTTTGAATCTAATTTTTTTTAAATTGACTATACCTAACATAAAACTAATATACAAACTCTCATAACATCTTTAGTTTCAAACTTCTTATTTAGGGATGTTGAACAAACTGAAGTTTCTCACAATACCAGGACCCATTTCTTCATAATCTTGCTTGGTGTAACAGTAGCCCTTGAACTCAGAAGTTTGAGCTAAAAGAGAACCACCGAACCAAACGGCATTTCTTTGTCTTCTGTGAGAGATAACTTCCACTTGAACACCACTGGATTTAGTACCATGCGATAGCTTCTCAGAGGCGGATATACGATCATTGACAATAGACTTGATATCTCTTTGTAAACGACGGCCGAAATCTTTGAACATCGTTGAACCACCAGAAAGAACAATGTTACGGTAAAGACCTTTACGAACATCAATTGGTGTGGATTGAATGACTTGATCGACAACGGTAGGCAAAGGAGTGAGGAAATCAGAAGACGCAATTTCTGGATTGAAGAAGATTTCTGGGGCAAGGAAACGTTCATAACCAACATCTACTGTCTTCTTTGGACCTCTTGTGGTCTCGACAATATATTGGGCGAACTTTTCAGGTTCTCTGTCAAATTTGGCGAATTCCTTCACAATATCTGGAACAACATAACAGAATTCTTGCTTAATCTTTTCAGCGGTACGTAAAGAAGTATCGGCTTCACCACGATCACGAAGCAAAGATTGGATGAATAAAGTGATATCACGACCGGCAATTGGAATGTTCTTGATAGCTGAGCCGATAACGTAACCTTCAGCAACTGGGATGACATGCGTAACACCATCACCAGAGTCAATGACAGTACCAGTTAATGAACGATCTTGCACCTTGGAAGAAGTCCAAGAAGCAGCCAAGGCCAAAACGGCTTGAACGGCAATGTACAAACCTGCACAGTTGAACGACTCGAACATAATTTCTGCAGTGTTTTCACGGTTTTCAGGAGGGTTTAATGGTGGCTCAGTTAGTAAGAAATAATGATCTTCTGGTTCAGTTCTAAGATATTTGAAGATGGAGTTTTCCCAGAATCTTTCCATATGATCCCAATTCTCAATTTGACCATGCTTGATAGGATAGGATAAGGAATAAGCCTGTGTATTGGCAGCTTCAATGGCTTCATCACCAATGAAAAAGTCTAAGTCTTCGGTACCACGTTTGGAAGCTAAGAAGTTAGATTGAGAAGAAACCGAAGCGGAGGCAAACCCAGTGGTGGCAGTCTTTGAAGATGTAGAGGAACGTGTGGCAATGGCAGTTGGGAAAATGAAGGATGGGGAGTCATTACCGGCAAAACCAAGTTTAGTCAGACCGGTACCACTATGGGAAATTATATGTTAGTATTTTTCTTGGTCCATTGCTAGCGGAGATTTGAGGATTTAGTAGATGCTTACTTGTCTGTTCGAAGAAGTTGTTAGTATGCTTACTATTAATAGTGATGAAAAAGGCGAAAAGGAAGAAAACATACCCATGACAACGGCAGGATTTGTATTGAAAGACATTCTGACGATCGAATTGAGCTAAAAGACAATGACTTTCTTAATGAATGATTTCAGTCTAGCGTTGTCTTTGACGGGCCTTTGTACACTTTGGTGTCTTTGTTGATTTGAATTTCGTTCGCCCCTGCAAAGTGCGGGCGGGAAGCTGGCGCAAGGTGTGGTGTTCGGGTGTTCAGATGAACTTCAGGATGTTATATAGTAGGTTGTCCTAACCGGATAGGCAAGATTTCAGAACAGGGTGTTAATTATTTATCTAGTCAGATATTGAATACATTAAATTAGTACCTTTCACAGAAGTTTTGAAGATAACCTTTTTAGAGAAAGAAAATATGGACAGGACGGTGCACTTGTAACCTAGCGGTAACGGAAGCATACTGCAGATAAAGGCGGTGGTGACCAGCTACTTTCTCTGGTTTTCTTTGGTGTGAGCTTTTTTTTCAATTAACTATCAAGAACATTACTTGAGTTGGATTCAAAATTTTATCTAGTTCGCATAAACCTGAAATTGTCGAGACAATCTAGCACACTATACGGCTCTTACCCAATGCTAATCAATGGGGGTAACCCTATCTTTTTATCACTGATTAGTTCTGTGCGATAGATACGCTGCGGCAGTCAGCCAAAATCAGTCGCTGGTGGTCCACTGCCCGCCCATTCTGGCTGCGCATCCAGCGAACGAAAACAAACCCATAATATAATAATAACGAACAAGAAGAAGAGAAGACAATCACGGCGGCAATGAACTATTACGCTACCCGCAACTGTCCCCTTTTTATTAACTGACATTCACTTTAAACAGTAAACTTACATAAACCAGAACCAGAAGACATCTATCTAGCTCAAAGATGTCTCAGCCCACAGATAGCACTGCATTGGCGCTGATCTTCACACATTTCAAGTCCCACTCAGCAACAGAGAGAACCAATGCCTCCTTTGAATTGAAAACCCATTTGACCAATTTAGCTAGAGAAGTATCCTCTGAGCAATTCACACGTTACAACAACGAGATCAACAATAAGATTTTTGAATTGATCCACGGCAAGGAGCCATATGAACAGATTGGCGGTATCATGGCTGTTGAAACTCTTATAGAGTTTTTCGGCTCAGAGGATTTGCCTAATCAAACATCAAGATTGGCCAATTATCTTCGATTCCTTATCCCTTCGTCAGACGTTGAGATAATGAGACTGGCCACGAAGGCTCTTGGTAAGTTAGCGATCCCCGGTGGATCCTTGACCTCAGACTTTGTTGACCATGAAACAAAGACTGCTTTGGAGTTTTTACAAGTGGAGAAACAAGATCTGAAAAGACATGCTGGTGTTTTGATCATTGGTTCCATCGCTGAGAATTCGCCAACTTTGTTCTATAGCTATGCCAACTCAGTCTTGGAAAATATCTGGGGTGCATTGAGAGACCCTAAACTGATAATTAGAAACGATGCTGCCTTGGCTTTAGAAAGAACTCTTACTGTGATATATGACAGAGATTCCACACTGAAGAAAAACTGGTTCAACAAATTACTGGAAGGAGCCTCTGCAGGTTTCAAGCTCAACACCACTGAGTCCATCCATGGTTCCTTGCTTGTGTTCAAAGAACTTGTCAAGAAAGGTGGGATGTTCATCCAGGATAAATACGATGCTATTTTTGAAACAGCATTCAAATACAGAGAGTACAAGACTGCTGTTATAAGACAAGAAGTCACGCAGATTATTCCATTGCTAGCACAATACAACCCACAGAAGTTTGTTGAGAGATACCTACACCGTACATTACTATTCTACCTCACACAACTACAAGACGACACTGAAAGAGCCGCAGTGTTGGTATCTATTGGTGATATCGCATACGAAGTTGAAGGTCAGATCACTGCATATTTGGATGCCATCTTGGACAACATACGTGATGGGTTGCAACTGAAGTACCGCACACGAAAGAACGAAATAGAGATGGCTATCTTCTACTGTATGAAGAAGCTAGCGTTGGCAGTTGGTCCTGCTTTGACGAAGCACCTACAGAGAGATCTTTTGGATTTACTGCTAGGCTGTTCTTTGAGTGATCAAATGAGAGAATGCCTTGTCACCTTATCACAGAGAATTACACCGTTAGAAGCAGTGATTTCCTCCAAAGTTCTAGATTTACTCAGTCGCTGTCTTTCAGGGTATGCATTCACAGCACCTGGTTCCCCACAATGTGCCAATGGTCAAACAATGAACGCGCAGTTGGCCAAACAGTTCAGAGATCAAATTGCTTTCAAGACAGGTGTCCATTCAGATTCCACAATAATAACCCAAGCCTTGAAAATGTTGAATTACTTTCAATTCAAGAACGAATCTCTTTATGAGTTTGTCAGGTCTTGTACTATTTCATACATAGAACACGGCTCACCAGAAGTTAGAAAAGTTGCTGCTTTGACATCGGTTGAACTATTTTCCAGGGATGCTATTTGCCACCAAACTTCAGCATACGCCATCACCATTGTCGCCGAAGTTCTTGATAAGCTTTTGAACTTGGCTATTACTGATCCATCAGATGAAATTAGGTACGAAGTTTTGTCGTTGCTCAATACTGGTACTAGATCGTTCGACCCTGTGTTAGCCCAAGCTGATAACGTGAGATTACTTTTTATGTCTTTGAACGATGAAGTGTTTGGAATTCAGAAATGTGCAATGTCTTTGATTGGCAGATTGTCCAGTATCAACCCGGCCTATATTGTTCCGTTTCTCAGAAAGTGTCTTATTCAATTGCTTACAAAGCTAAGATATTCCATTGAAAGCTCTAAGAAGGAGGAAGGTGCAGTTCTTTTGTCATTGTTGATTTCCTCGTCAAAGGGTGTTGCTCGTCCGTATGTCAAACCAATTGTGGATGTTCTCCTTCCTAAGTCTCGTGATAAGAACACATCTGTTGCATCACAGTCTTTGACTGCCATCGGTGAGTTGGCTTGTGTTGCTGGGGAAGATATCACGCCTTATCTCAACGACTTGATGCCGTTAATCTTGGATACGTTTCAAGATCAGTCTTCTTCCGTGAAGCGAGATGCAGCTTTGAAAACTTTGGGTCAAATTTCTGGGTCGTCTGGTTACGTCATCCAGCCACTCATTGATTATCCTCAATTGTTGAATATCGTCATCAATATTTTGAAATCGGAAAACTCCACGGAAATCAGAAGAGAAACAGTTAGAGTGTTTGGTATTTTGGGTGCTATTGATCCCTACAAGCACAAGGAAGTGGAGAGAACGTCGAAGAACATCACTGTCGAGGGTCCACCAACCGACGTTGCCTTGTTAATGCAAGGTATCGGTCCTTCAAGTGAAGAATATTACCCAACTGTTGTTATTTCCACGTTGATGAAAATTCTCAAGGACCCATCTTTGGCTGCATACCATTCAAGTTGTATTCAAACGATAGTGTTGATTTTCAAGACCATCACATCGACTTGTTTGAAGTTCACAGGAAACACGTTGACAGCTATTATCACCGTGATTCGTTCGTGTCCTCCTTCCATGTTGGAATTCTATTTCCAACAGATGAGTGCACTTATTGGGATTGTCAAGCAGCATGTCAGACCATACTTGGGCGAAGTCTTTGAAGTCGTCAAGGAGTTCTACCACCATGTCAATTTGCAAGTGACGATCATCTCTTTGATCGAGTCTGTTGTCAGAGCATTAGGTGGTGAATTCAAGAACTACCTGCCTGGTGTTTTGCCTTTGATGCTGGAGAGTATGACTGCTGACAAGACTCCACCAGGTGTCGCCTTGAGAGTTCTACGTGCGTTTGTCATATTTGGAGGTAACATTGATGAGTTTATCCACTTGATTATCCCGAATGTCGTGAAACTCGCGGAAACAGCCAGTTCTCAACAGGTGAGAAAAACCGCCATTGTCACGATTGGTAGATTGTCCCATGTTGTTAGTTTGAACGACATGTCGTCTCGTATTATCCAAACATTGCTCCGAGTATTGGGCAAACAGAACGAAGAGCTATGTGCAGCAGCCATGAACACTCTTTCCTTATTGCTGTTGCAGATGGGTCCTGAGTTCACGGTGTTTGTTCCTGTTATCAGCAAAACTTTGACACGCTATCGCATCCATTCGCCAATTTACGACCAGCTGGTTTCCAAGCTGTTGAACGATGAAGCTCTGCCACATAACTTGTCCTTAGACAAGGAATACGATTTGTTAGATGCCAACGAACCTGCGGAGGAACAGCAAGCACAAGCTCCAGTTAAAAAGCTACCAGTGAACCAACAGGTGTTGAAAAATGCTTGGCAGTGCTCCCAATGTCGTACCAAGGAAGACTGGCAGGAATGGTCTCGTCGTCTGTCTGTTCAGTTGTTGAAAGAGTCTCCATCACATGCTTTGAGAGCATGTTCTGCCTTGGCAGGAAGTTACTATCCGTTGGCGAAGGACCTCTTTAACGCGTCTTTTGCTTCTTGCTGGTCCGAACTCTACACTCTGCATCAAGAGGAGTTGGTTTCATCGTTATGTACCGCGTTGTCTTCGCCAAACAACCCACCAGAGATTTACCAGACATTGCTGAACCTTGCAGAGTTCATGGAACACGACGACAAGCCATTGCCAATCCACATTTCCACGTTGGGCCAATATGCACAGCGTTGTCATGCATATGCTAAGGCCTTACATTATAAAGAGCTCGAATTTTCACAAGAACCATCCACTCCAACTATTGAAGCTTTGATTTCCATCAACAACCAATTGCAACAGGCCGATGCTGCAACGGGTATTTTGAAACATGCCCAACAGCATCACAACTTACAACTGAAAGAGTCCTGGTACGAGAAGTTGCAACGGTGGGAAGATGCGCTCCGTGCTTATAACAACCGTGGTGACGACTCCATCGAAACGACCATGGGTAAGATGAGATGTCTCCATGCGCTAGGTGAATGGGATCAGTTAGCTTCTTTGGCGCAGGACAAATGGAACAATTCCAGCACAGAGATCAAGCGTACTGTTGCTCCTTTGGCTGCTGCTGCCGCTTGGGGGTTGGGCCAATGGGACCGAATGGACACATATATCACCGTGATGAAGGTCGAGTCCCCGGACAGGGCCTTTTTCAATGCCATCTTATCTTTACACCGCAGTAATTTTGTCGATGCTGCCGATCATATCGTTAAAGCCAGAGACCTGTTGGTCACCGAGATCACTGCGCTGGTCAGCGAGTCGTATTCTCGTGCGTACAATGTCGTTGTCAGAGTGCAAATGCTTGCTGAATTGGAAGAAATCATCAAGTACAAGACGTCTCCACAGAACTCTGAGACCAGATCGGTCATGAGAAAGACGTGGAACACAAGATTGCTCGGGTGCCAAAGAAACGTCGATATTTGGCAGCGTATTCTTAAAGTCAGAACGTTGGTTGTCAAACCAAAGCAAGATATGGAGACGTGGATCAAGTTTGCCAATTTGTGCCGTAAGTCTGGTCGTTTAGGACTCGCTGAAAAGTCGTTGAACCTATTACTGGAAGAAGGGGATGATCCAAACACTTCTAAGGCTCCACCTCAAGTCGTCTATGCGCAGTTGAAATACATGTGGGCTACGGGCCTGAAAAGAGAAGCATTGTCTCATTTGATCGACTTCACATCCAGAATGTCCCACGATTTGGGTTTGAACCCGGATGATTTGATTACCACTCCTCTGCCATCCGAATCAGCGATCAAAAATGTCGAGGAATACACTCGGTTGTTGGCTCGTTGTTTCCTCAAACAAGGTGAATGGCAAGTGGCTTTGCAACCGAGCTGGAGAAGCGAGAACTCAGAAACCATTTTGGGTTCCTACTTGTTAGCCACACACTTCGACAAGAGCTGGTACAAGGCATGGCATAACTGGGCTTTGGCTAACTTTGAAGTTATTTCTTTGAGAACAGCCAAATCCTCTCCAGAATCAGAATCTTTTTCTTCCAACGATGCGACTGTTGCGCCATATTCATCCGAGCTCATTCAACAACATGTCATCCCGGCAATCAGAGGGTTCTTCCATTCCATTGCGCTTTCCCAATCCAACCCATTGCAGGACACTTTACGTCTCTTAACATTGTGGTTCACCTTTGGTGGGATTCCAGAAGCTGCGCAAGCGATGGCGGACGGTTTCAGAATGGTCAAGATCGACACCTGGCTTGAAGTGATTCCACAACTGATCTCACGTATTCATCAACCTAACCAAACTGTTTCAAGATCGTTGCATTCGTTGCTCGCTGATTTGGGTAAGGCGCATCCGCAAGCTTTGGTATACCCCTTGGCTGTTGCTGTGAAATCTGACTCTGTCTCTCGTCAACGTGCTGCATTGACAATCATAGAAACGATGAGAATCCATAGCTCTGCACTTGTCGAACAGTCAGAGTTGGTCTCCAATGAGTTGATCCGTGTTGCTGTCTTGTGGCACGAGTTATGGTTCGAGGCGTTGGAAGATGCCTCTCGTTTGTTTTTTGGGGAAAACAACACCGAAAAGATGTTTGCTGTGTTGGAACCATTGCACAAGATGTTGGAACGTGGCCCAGAAACAATGAGAGAAGTTGCGTTTGCCAACACTTTTGGTAGGGATTTGGATACTGCGTATGAATGGGTGTTAAGCTACAGAAGAACTTCTGATGTCACGAAGTTGAACCAAGCCTGGGATATTTACTACAATGTTTTCCGTCGGATCAACAGACAACTTCCACAGCTTCAATCCTTGGAATTACAATATGTTGCTCCAAAGTTATTAGCTGCCAAGGATTTGGATCTTGCTGCTCCGGGGACTTACACTCCAGGGAAACCAATTGTCCGTATTTTGAACTTTGAACCTAATTTCACTGTGATTTCCTCCAAACAAAGACCCCGTCGTTTCGGTATCAAAGGTTCAGATGGTAAAGAATACTACTATTTACTTAAGGGGCATGAAGATATCAGACAGGATAACTTGGTCATGCAGCTGTTTGGTTTGGTCAACACCTTGTTGACCAACGACCCTGAGTGCTTCAAGAGACATTTGGATATCCAACAATTCCCGGCCATTCCATTGTCCCCTAAATCCGGTCTATTGGGTTGGGTTCCCAACTCTGATACTTTCCATGTGTTGATTAAAGAATACCGTGAATCGAGAAACATCATCTTGAACATTGAACATCGGATCATGTTACAAATGGCACCAGATTACGATAACTTGACCGTTTTGGAAAAAGTCGAAGTGTTTACGTATGCCCTGGATAATACCCGAGGTCAAGATTTGTACAAAGTTTTATGGTTGAAGAGTAGATCTTCTGAATCTTGGTTGGACAGAAGAACGACATATACTAGATCTTTGGCTGTCATGTCCATGGTTGGTTACATTCTGGGGTTAGGTGATAGACATCCTTCCAATTTGATGCTTGATAGGATCACCGGTAAAGTGGTTCACATTGATTTTGGTGATTGTTTCGAGGCTGCTATCTTGAGAGAGAAGTTCCCAGAAAAGGTTCCTTTCAGATTGACTAGAATGTTAACGTATGCAATGGAAGTCAGTGGTATTGAAGGGTCCTTTAGAATCACGTGTGAACAGGTCATGAGAGTCTTAAGAGACAACAAGGAGTCGTTGATGGCCATCTTGGAAGCCTTTGCATATGATCCTTTGATCAATTGGGGGTTCGACTTGCCAACACATGTGATCAGTGATGTCACCGGTGTCAAACTCCAGCACGTCAATACCGCGGATTTACTCCATCGTGGTCAAATCGACGAACAAGAAGCTGCCAGAATTGAAATCCAACAGAAGATCGAAATCAGAAACGCTAGAGCTTCGTTGGTTTTGAAGAGAATTACTGATAAGTTGACCGGTAACGATTTCAGAAGATTCAATGAACTAAATGTCAACAACCAAGTCGATAAGCTAATTCAGCAAGCTACCACTGTGGAGAATTTGTGTCAACATTACATTGGTTGGTGTTCCTTCTGGTAGACCAGGCTACGACTACTTGTTTAATTATTTATTATTAGAATCTTGTATGATATGATGTATATTTGAAAATTAAAAGAAGAAAATTAAAGAAGAAAAGAAAAGGAATTGTACTTTCTCTTAGCAGTGTCTGTTTGTTATTTAAGCAGCCAGGTCCGGTTGCCTGTGACATCACCAAAAAGAAAACAAGACGCTTACGCAATCAGGAAAGTCAGAAATTCGCGGAAGTTTTATATGGTAAAATTTTCGATTTTTGCGCACAAACAAAACGAAATTCAAAGGCGGCAAAATAAAGCGAACGAACGAATGAACGAACCAAAGATAACATAAAACAGAGAAGATTTCAAAATTATTATTATTACTATTATTATCAACAATCAAACGAATCTGCCACTAGACAATTACCACTACTGAATCTCTGCATCATCCAACATCTCTAAACCGCCCTGTTTTTCTGCCATGTCTCAAAACGATATCATAACACAGGTAACGCCAGAGAGTGTCGGATACCGCAACAACCAGGCGTTTCAACAGCAGCAGCAAGAACTCTCAGAAGAAATGATTGACTATGCTTCTGATGTCCGGTTGAACATACGTGGCGAGATGTTCCATATTACGAGGGACGAATTGATGAGTCTTCCGGAGAGCATTTTGCTCTGTCTATTTCCCAACGGCGTGTTTGTCGATATCAATGGCAATCAGATGCAGAACCTCACTGAAAATGACATTGTCTACGTCAACTTCGATCCGGTGTGTTTCCAGTACATTATCGATTCCTTTGCCAAAGCCGCTGAGAAACTACCGCTAGACTCCAAAGTTGAAGTCTACGATTCGTTTCAAACCCCAGATGCCGATGTCTTGAGCGATAAACCAGCCATTATTGTCCTCAGAGAAGATTTGGATTACTATGTGATCCCTCCTCACAAAGGGTTGAACCCACAGAATATTAGAGCTATGAAAGCAGCTGCTGGCAGTTACTTGGTTAGCAGAACCAACGTGTTTGAAGGCTTGGGTTATGGTAAGAAGAAGAAACTTGGTCCAGCCGAAGAACACTTATTGGAAATGTTATGTTCCTCGGGGTTCCAAATAGACAGCAACTGGGGTCATAGAACCACAGAGCCAAACAAGACTGTTTTGACTTCCTTGGCTTTGGTCGATCTGAAGCATCCTGAACCACCTACTCCAACACCAGAAGTCGAGGAAGAACCATCATCAGCAGTTTTGGCACCAGTTTCATCCAATGCATCTGGCAAACAACCACGTAAGTCAAGATTGGCAAGTTTGGCAAGCAGTGCAGCCAGATCAGCTTCCAGATCCGTCTCGCGTAACAGATCCCAAACCAGAACCAATGAGAAGAAGGAAAGTGCAGGCACTTCCTCTAAATTATTGCTTTTCTGGAGAAAGCCTGCTAGAAAATGCTGGTGGTCTGATGACGTTGTCACTTTGAAAGTCCCAGGAATCATGGGTCCTACTGGTTTATTGGAAACCATTGAGGTTAGTTTGCATATACGGCGTGTTTGGACCCTAGAATTGTCTGTTATTGGGGTCCATTAAATTAGGAGAGGAGAGGTGAAAGTACGTTAAATATAAACTGATTTTCATCCATGAACTGAACATTACCTACCCTATAGATCAGTAGATCAGTAGATATCGGTACTATGTATATTAATGTGGTTTTATAAAATAAACAATGGATCGATGTTCTAGTCACGTGTTCTGACTAAGAGCATGAATGGCCATTTAGCTTACATAATACAGACAAACAGGTAAGCAAGAAGAAATTTCCATCAGCTCATGGAGTGGGCGCCAAAAAAAGCTGCAGTTATATGGTGATGGTTACTTTCTACGAGAATAGTATTATTGAAATATTAGCTTTGTCCCCCTCTTATGGTATTTATATAGAGATATTTTGACCATGTGAGATAAGTTTAGTACCAACGTTTTGCTACTAGTTGCGTAAATTCAGCTGGTGTGCTGTTAAAAAGTATAGTTTAGCTAGTTAAGTTGAGTTGTGCATTAGCGGAGGAGTTTTTGTTAGATAGCCGAGAGCCACCTGCCTGTCTGCCAATTTACAATTTACAATTTCTGGGTGAGAGATGGCATAAAAAATTTGAAAAAAAAAAGAATATCGTACCCGGAGGCTTCTCTCATCTCATTGAATACCCGAATATTATATAAATCTTTTACACACACACACACACACATAAACACACAATGTCTGAACACGATGTCGACTCTGCTTCTTTGGAACAACTCCGTGATATTCTTGTCAACAAGACCGGGGACGTCAAACTTGCCACTCGTTTCAGAGCTCTTTTCAACTTGAAATCTGTCGGTTCTGAGTTCAAAGAAGATCCAGCCAGCGCTAAGACTGCTGTCGAATATATCGCCGAATGTTTCAGAGATGACTCTGAACTTTTGAAGCACGAAGTCGCCTATGTTTTGGGCCAAACCAAGAACTTGAACTCTGCTCCTTCGCTCAGAAACGTTCTCGAAGACGTTGATCAACAATGTATGGTCAGACACGAAGCTGCCGAAGCTCTCGGTGCCTTGAACGATATCGAGTCCCTACCTTTGCTCGAGAAATACTTTGCTGAAGATCCTTTGGAGGAAATCAGACAGACCTGTGAATTGGCCATTGAAAGAATCAAATGGGAAACCTCTGACGAAGCCAAGAAGGAAAAACTCCAACAATCCGCTTATTCTTCCGTTGACCCAGCCCCACCATTATCCCTCGAACAAGACTACAAGATCGAGAAGCTCGCCAAGATCCTCAACGACCAAGAAACCCCATTGTTCCAACGTTACAGAGCCATGTTCCGTCTTCGTGACATTGGTACCGATGAAGCCGCGCTTGCATTGGCAACTGGGTTTGACGATCCTTCTGCTTTATTCAAACATGAAATCGCCTATGTTTTCGGTCAACTGTCCAACCCTGTCACTGTTCCTGCTTTAGTTAAAGTCTTACAAAACACCAACGAAGCTCCTATGGTTAGACACGAAGCCGCAGAAGCATTAGGTTCCATTGCCACAGATGACGTTTTGCCTGTTTTGGAGAACTTTGCTAAGGATTCCGATGAAGTTGTTAGAGATTCTGCTATTGTTGCTTTGGATATGTACGAGTATGAAAACTCCAACGAGTTGGAATATGCCACCGCCAATTAGACAGTTATAGATAATGTAATATAATACAAATATAATACAATGCAAATGTAATATACCGATTTCTAAATGAATACTTCATGTCCAATTCAGCTAATAAACAGATATCTAAATACAACTCAGTAAGCGTCCTTACCACTGATGATAACATCGTTGATCTTCAAGATCATTCTAGTCAATTGAGTGGCCAACAACAACTGCTGCTTCTTACCAATGAGCGGATCAACAACGAACAACTCCTTCATGTCGTTGCTACCGTTACCGAGACAGTCAACCCCTAAGTTGGAACTACCCTCTTTAACTTGCTTGGATTTGATGTTAGATAAGGTTTCAATTGGGTCCAACCCGGAGTTTTCGGCCAAAGTCATCGGGATTTGATCAAGAGCGTTGGCAAAGGCACGGAAAGAATATTGGTTGATCCCAGCTTGCTTCTCAGAAGCCTCAGAGACAGCCAAAGAACAAGTAATTTCAGCAGCACCACCACCATAGACAACTCTACTGTCTCTGATCAAGTTTCTAACCACACAAAGGGAATCATGCAGAGCTCTCTTGGCTTCATCAACAATCATCTTGTTGGAACCTCTAATGAAACAGGTGATGGCACGCGAATTGGAACATTCTTCAATCACAAGCATTCGGTCCTTGGTGGTACCGAACTCCATTTCGTACACCTTACCAGCAGAACCCAACTTATCAGAGGTCAAATCATCGAATCTTGGAACAATACGGCCATTGGTGGCAATGGCAATCAATTCCAAATCAGGACCACCGACCCATCTGACGGCTGGTAATTGGTTTTGTAATAATAAATGGTTGGCTTCGTCATCAAACCCCCATTGGCAGATGACCAAGTTGGCACCGGAGTCTTTCACCTTGGCAACCATCGATTTGAATGTGTTTTGTTCGTATTCTTGTAAGTTCTTGAACTCTTCGACTGTGGAGATATCTAATTTATGCTTTGTTTTTGGCTTTGGTGGTTCGAACGGACAGGTCAAAATGGCAATCTTAACGTCTTCGATTTGTTTAGGCATCTGTGGATGGGAGAAGTCCTTTTCTATGACAACACCTTTGATTAGGCGGGAATCCTCTAAGGCACCACCAACTTTCCCTTCGACCTTGATCAATTCGAAATCAACATCCTTACGTTCTTCATCAACAACGGCCAAGACGGCATCGACAGCCATCTGCGCAAACTGCTCGTGAGACTTGGAAACAATCTTGGACCCTAAAGAGGTTCTGGCAGCCCTTAGCAAGATCTCCTTCTTATTGCTTTCTATGTCATCGGCAACTTTGTCTAATTGGTCGATGGCAACCTTACACGCTTCATCGAAACCATTGGCGATCTTGATTGGATGAATACCCTTGTCAATCAATTCCAACGCTTGGTCTAAAAGCGCACCAGCTAACACAACAACACCTGTGGTACCGTCACCGATTTCGTCATCTTGAGATCTGGATAATTCCACTAACAACTTGGCAATTTCATTGTCCAATTCCATTTGGGAAAGAATCGTAGCACCATCGTTAGTGATAGTGATGTCACCATCTGGGGAAATCAAGATCTTATCAAGCCCTCTTGGACCTAAAGATGTCTTAATGATAGAAGCAACGGCTCTGGCAGCAAGGATATGGGACTTCTTGGCTTCAACACCGTGTTGTCTCTTCTTGGTACCTTGATCTCTGACAATAATGAACGGTCTACCCATTTCATCTTGGGCAACAATGGCATTGGACATGTCTGGCATCTCCATCATTTGTTGTTGGTGAGCCATTTTTGCAGGGGAGGGAGGAGGGAATTATATCTGTGAACGTGGTAGGAAATAAAAAACCAATATTCAGCCTTTTTAACGCGTTTGCCTTCCAAATCCTCCTTCATTTTTGATGTTTGTTATTATTTTTTTTTCACCGATCAATCGCTGGCGGTAATTCTTCTTCGCGTAGACTATCGCGAACACGTTTACGATTCGCGACGTGGGCCACAACTAACTCGATGAAAAAAATTTAAAGTATTGAGGGGGGGCAGGCCGATGGGACGTATACAATAACGACGTCATTGTTGTCAAAACAAGTTTAACTACTTGCCCATAAAAATACCTTGAATAATGTCCGTTGTCGGTTCTTTGATCTTCTGTTCAGACTGTGGTAACTTGCTTGACCAATTCGGTAACACCAAGTCCATCAACTGTGGCTCCTGTGACAAAGAATATCTTTCCAAAGGTAAGTTCCATCAAACCCCTCAACTGTTTTGTTAAAGTTTGATATTTCATTAACATCAACATCATCATCATCATTATCATTCACCTTCATCTCCCAAGAGGAATCATTACTAACAAGTTTGTTCACAGATTTCGCCAACTTAAAGGTCGTCACAAAATCCGCAGATGATGCCTTCCCATCTTCCTTGAAATTGAAGCAATCCGTCGTTAAGACCACCCTAAAGACTGACGAATTAGAAGAAGGTGCCACCATTAAGGAAAAATGTCCACAATGTGGTAACGAAGAAATGCAATATCACACCTTGCAGTTGAGATCTGCAGATGAAGGTGCTACTGTTTTCTACACCTGTACAGATTGTGGTTACCGTTTCAGAACCAATAACTAGAGAGAGAGAGAGGAAGAGTCATCAACCCGCTTAAAGGAGACGAGGGTTACAAGAAGAAGGATTCAAAGAAGAAGGAAAGGAGGAAGAGAGTGGAGAGCTCCGGTTATAGTCATTTTTTGCATGTTTTGTTACGGTTTTTTTGTACATTAGATAACTTATTCTTATAAATATTTGTGCCATATTGAGTGAGTACAGGACGTAGTTTCTCTGTTACAGGATTATTTCCCCAGCAACATCTTAGGCTTACAAATCAGTCTCTATTAACTCCAAACTAAGCAACGAAACAGTTTTTCTTATCATTATTGGTTCATATATTAAGACAACAACTACTGTTAGTGTCCTTTGAATATATAAAAGAGCGGGGGTAATCATTATGGCTTGTGGTATTTTATATGGTGTTCTTCTAATACGGAACGGAATTATTGCTTGAATTGCATGACAAAGTTGATGTAGTATTTCTTGAAACCCTTGATGTCGGTGTTGATCAAATTGAAAATAAGATCATCACCAACATTACCTGGGAGTTGAATCTGAGGAAAGTAAATCTCTCTCAAGTACACCACCAAGTCTTGGGTCTTGGCAGTGTACAACACCTTCAGGATATTTGCTAGTTCGTCAGCAATGAATCTGAATTGAGCATCTTTCACATCGAAACTTTCGTTTTGGAATGGAATCTCAAAGGACAACTTGACCAAATTTTCCAATAAAAAGGTAGAAATACCTTCGATCTTCAAACCCATACCGAATTTATCATTTTCATCATTAACCGCATCGTTACCGAAGACGGTAGTGAATAAGCCCAAACAACTTAAGGACAATTTGGTAACTTGTAAATCTGTCAAATCACGAGAGGATTCAAACAAACTTTGTAAGATCGTTGGCAAGTTGGATTTGTTGGTCTCAGTGATCAATAAACTTGAAACGCTGTTGACATTTAAGCTGATCAACAAGTTAATAAAGGCCTTTTTCAAAGATAGCTTATCCCTAACAACATCTGGCATCATTTCATAAACATTGTTCTCACCCTTATCGCTTAACATTTGAAAAATCTTTGTGGATAAAGGAGTGAACAAATCGTTCAATAATTGGTAGATCAGATCGTCCTTGCTGAAGCTGTGTACAATTTGACCAATGAATGATAAGAAGTCGGTCATTTCAGAAAATTTCAAGTTGGAAGAAGCCAAAAGAATGGAAATCAATCTAGACAAATAAGTGTGAATAGACGATTTCAACAATGGAATGAATCTGGCGAAAGAGAATCTAGAAGCATCTCTGATGATTTCATTGGAACTTAAAGTCTCTAGTGTGACAAGAACAACTTCGGAGGTGTTGCTGAATCTTTGAATGATTTCTAATGGGTACTTCTTGTTTGGCATAGTGTCATATTCAAAACCTCTAGCAATAGTACCAATAGCCATTAAGAGGTGGTGGGCTTGTAGAATCAATTGTTGATCTTGGTTGGCGTTGCTATCGGAAATGATCTTTTGCAAGTCACCAAAGATTGGGTTCAAAAGGGTATCTAGTAGCTTCATCTTAAGTTCGATTTGCTCATTTGGAACCAGCGAGATCAATAAACCCAGAGATTCAAAGAGGTATAATTGGTTATCAAAGTTGGAAGATTCAACAATCTCATCATCTTCATCCTTTCTTGGTAGTTCGGCTTCAATGTACAACAGTCTGTTAACAAACATGTCGTTCACTAATCTGGTGATAACATCTTCGGATAAGATTGGCTTGGTCAATTTGACAAATCTGAAGAATAGGTACCAACATCTCAAACGGGTCTTTTCATTTTTGTTGTATAAACCAACGTTGGTGTTGAATAAACCCAAAATATGGTTAGCCAATCCAACCTTATCTGTGGAAGAGTTCAAGAAGTTGTAATGACGAACGACTAACTCGAAGAACAAAGATTGGATCAATGGGTGATCTACAGTGACAATAACATTGGAGTTGATGGTCTTGATAAGTAGTTCTTGGAACATGATGTATGGCTTGGACTCGTTGATTTGGTTCTTTGGAATGTTCAATAGGCCGTTTCTTAAAGAATCGGAGAAGTTGGTCAATTCGTACAAACCTAGTTCAATTGATCTCCAGTCTTTGGACTCGAAGAGAGATTGACTGATAACGGAGATAAGATGCTCGGTATATAAGTCTGGGTTCAAAACAGCAATGGAGTCTTGGGAGATCTTCAACTTGGATCTGAAGTCTCTGAATTCACTGTTGGAATCTTCATCATCGCCATCATCTTCTTCGTCGTACTTCATCTTCAAAACAATCTTACTCAACAATGTTGATAATAGCTCTAAGTGAATTGGAGTCAATGAAGCGTTCTTGGCTAGTTTCTTTAAGGCAGTGAGAAATGTGGAGATGAATGGGAAAACCTGTTGGGAAACTTCGTCATACGTGTTTGAGAGGAAGTTGAGAACGTATGGGAATAAAGCAATAATTTGGTCATTGGCAGAAGCCTTAGTATCTGGGGTAGCATCGTTGTTATCCAAAATGTATGAGAATTCCAAACCGATAGCATTGTATAGCTTGGCTAAACTTTCAAGGAAATCTGTATCACTTTCATCAACATCCGACAGGTTATTGACGACGTTGGCTAAGTTCAATAGGGATAGCAATTGCACCTTGTTTTCTGGTTTCATCTTCTTACTGATGATTTCCACCAAGGTGCCACAAGTAGTTTGCTTCAGAGCACCATGGTTGAGGAATTGGAGAATGAGATTGATGTAATCTGGGCTGACAATTAGAGTGATCTCGATCCAGGAAACGTAACCACCGACGATCTTTAATAACGAGTTCAAAATGTCAGTGTTTAGCTTACCTTGTTTGGTGGAGAAATCAGACAACAGTTGTTTCCAAATCAAAGTCAATTGGGCCATATCGTTGGCTCTGATCCCATCTTTCAAAGCATTGTTTCTTTCAGTGGCTGGTCTATCTCTGATAAACAACTGGTCACCGATCTCAGAGTGAATACTTAATAAGATTCTTGTGTAATAGTCCACAGCAATCTCATCGCTGGATTCAATCAATTTGGCAAAGTCCTTGAAGAAAGATGTCCAAGTAGTTAAATACAATTTGGTGAATAAAGAAGAAAAGCCTTCTGCTAATTTGTTCTTCAAGTATGGTGGGTCATATTGACGGGCGGCAATGAGTTTTTGCAAGTATTCAAATAAAGATGTCTTGATATAATCATTCTCTTGATCGCTGATGTTTGGAATGAAGTCACATAATGTTTGCAAAGCAACAAATCTAAGTTGTTCGTCACTGGATGTATCCTTAAGGAAAGAGACGAATGAAGGGATGGACTCAGTTGAAGACTTGGCTTGGTTGAAGAAATCTATAGCTTGCTGCTTGAGGGCAGCATCTGCTCTAGGATTGATGGCAATCTCCACAGCTTGTTTGATTTGTTGTTCCATATTGTTTTGTGGTGATAAATGCAAAGTGACTTTTTAAGAATCTATGTGAAATGATCGATGACAAGGGGCTTGGGAGTGGAAAACACAGACGAACAATTAGCTGATGATGATGATGAAGATGATGCTGATGCTGTTTATATTTACAAAAGATGTGAGGCTCTTGGTCGTTGATTTCCGGAGGCGAAAATGGGTTTATTAAGGGGCTTGATATTTACCTTTTACTATTCCTTGATCTTGGAAAATCTGAAGGCGAATCAAAGTGAGTCAACTAACAACAAGATGGACTAAAGGCTTAAGACAATGCTAAAGAAAAAAAACTGACAAAAACAAAGCAATGCAAAATAAATAGTGGTTTTCAGGTCTATCAAAAGTGTATGATGCGCTTAATATAAACAGAAACCTATGAGATGCAAGACTTTGTTAGCTTCTTATCCCATTAGCTTTCTCCTCCAAAAAAATACATTTTGTTGAAATTTTCGGGATTTTTTTGTTTTTGTTTGGTGGCCACAAAATTTTTAATAAGGTCCAGATCAGGGAAAAATCGCGCCACTTCTGCTTAAATAAGCAAGAAAATCTGTTTGTATTCTTCCATATCAGGAAATAATCGCGCAAACTGTGGAGTAGGTTTATAAATTGGAAAGTCTCATTATCATCCTGCTGATGGGTTAAAGTTAAAGATTATATCTATGTATATATATCTGTCTTCATTTTGATCACATGGACCAAAATAACACCAAAATTACCAACCGTATTGGTCTTGACGATCTTTCTTTGCTCTTTTGTTATGTTCATGTCTTGCCTTTAAGAGCTCTTCGTCCTGTTTTGCATTCTTCATCAAAGCACTCAATTGATTCCGGTGATGAGTAACGGTATGGAGTGATTTGTTCTCTTGTAATAAGCCTTGATCTTTCAATGCGATGTTCTGTTTGTAGAATTCGGAAACATCGAATTCCTTGATATTTGTAAGAATTTCTTCCTGGGCCTTTCTCTTTTTGATATTTGGTGACTCTTGTGAATCATTGGTCTCTAAATCTATCTTCTCGTCATTGCTCTGTGCCGGCTTTTGAAAACTCTGTATTGTAATTTTCGTGTTATCTACAACCGATTTAGGTTTGTTTTTGATTTCAGAAAACAAGGAAATTCCTCTTA
This sequence comes from Waltiozyma xylosica, assembly GCA_030581495.1. Lineage (NCBI taxonomy): Eukaryota > Fungi > Ascomycota > Saccharomycetes > Phaffomycetales > Wickerhamomycetaceae > Waltiozyma > Waltiozyma xylosica. Next base: position 98,139 of record JAKTTJ010000034.1, on the reverse strand, counting down.
GCTTAGCGTCTATCGTTTGATTACCAGCGGTTTGAGCCAATTTGGACTTTCCAGTATCTGGTACGAGATCCGCCGGTGGAAGGGTGATTTTATCAGGACTGGAGGAAGATATCTCGTTCTGAACCTTCCTTGTTCCAGACACTAGATTGACACCCTTAGATTTATGAACAAGAGATGATTTTGGTGGTGGAAGAAAGCTGGAAATCGAACTTATTGAATTCGGCGCGAAGTCATTGGGCGTATTGAGTTGATGGCTTGTTATTTGGGTCACGTTTGTGTTTGTTGTTTCAACATCACTTTCTTCATCTGAAGAAGAATATTGGACTAACGACATTAGATTTGCTTGAGTTTGCTAGAAAAAAGCTACGGGGAGAATGTATCAAATTGTCTTCAACTTGCGCGGATGTAGATAGATCAAACAGTTTTGAAACGAATCGAAATTATCTTGGAGTGTGCGTGGCCCTTCCAAAAGATCAACAGGGGAAATCACGTGAAACAGGGAACTAACAAAGGGACTTGTCTAGATAAGGTCAATGGTGGTTGATATTTATCCAATATTTTTTTGTTTAGGTTGTGCTTTTCAGAATTTCAGAAGCTGAGCTGGTTTGTTCCTGTTTCAATCTAATGGAAACCCTCTGTACTTAATCTAACTATTTTTTTGGATCACTTTGCTTTCAGCTCCTAGTGAAACTACGTAAATCTGCAGGGCCTGGAAACGTTTCAAAAATAAATTTCTAGCCCGCAGCGAGCAGGAAACGAGATCTACAGTTCAATTTGCAAACCCGTGATAACCAAAAAAACTCCAGTCTATTTTTATAAATATCGAAAGCGGTTCATTTCTGGATTCTTTCTCTTGATTTTTTCTAATGTCTTAAAAGATAGAGGTAAAGCATACACCTCTAGCATCACTCATTCATTCACCCACTCGTTCACTCTTTAAGGCACCACCTTCAACCCTTTTGCATACATTCACTATTCCACAGGCACGCTCTTTCCAAAAAAAAAGAACTAAAAACGTTATAATTAGGTGAATTCAACGCTCCTTTACCATTTGTCATAATCCAATCATACTCAGGATTAGAATGGGGTTTCTTTGGTTTGGCTCCTCTTGGGAACGTGATGTTGATGATAGTCGTTTCGATTTGATCGATATTGATCAGTTTAGAAACCACAAGTTCAAAACGTTGTTCAACTACCTCACTCTCTGGGTTTTATTGATCTTACAAGTTGTTTTCTACGGTGTAGATGTCTACACCTGTGTCAAATTATTGGCATTCAACGAATGGACCTCTCAAGTGAAGCCCTTCCTGTCGCTTAGAATCTCTAAATGGTTATTTGCTGGTTGCATTATCGCTTCCATTGTTTTGTTGATTTACGACGCCAGCAAGGGTATTAAAGTCTTTTCCTCCAAGAACATCTCATTGACCTACTCGAACTCGTTTGCCAGAACTTTGAGGTCTATTACAAGTTATAAGCGCTTCTGTGTTTTGAACGAGATCAATCCAAGCTCCGGCTTTGACAAAATTGCCTTCTTCACTTACTTCCAGATTATTGACTGCAAGAAGCTTTTGATTGCAGATTCGCCTAGACAAGTCATTAATGCTTTGACACTTTACTCTGTTCTGCATGTCAGATCTGGGTTCTTAGATGCTATTAAGGATATCTCCACAACTAATAGAAGTGAGGCTGTTATTTTGTACTCCATGTCAATCTCCTTCTTTATCTGGCTGTTCTTCATTTCTGAATTTGCAATTGCCTGTATTTTCACAGTTCCGGTCTATTATAATGTATTACATGTCAGAAGATTTCAGACTTTAAGGCAATACGTCTGTGTTCAGGTGAACAATACTGTCAAGGCGCTAGCTAAGGGTCACCAAAGAAAGAATCTTGGAGAGTTGGCTAAGGAGAATATGAAGAAAAACTATTACCCAAGACTGCCAGATGTCGATCCATTTTCACCAAGAGACAACTTCAAGCCTAAACCATACAAGCTCAACAAAAATAACACATTTGATTACAACAATGAAAAACAACAAGGTGTTATCACAAAGGGTTCAACTTTTGATTCAGAAAGAAATCCATTCGCAGATCGTAACCAGATCAGAAAACCACCAACTCAACAGTTCGCACTCTTATCTCAACCTGCACAAGTCTATCAAAGCAAAACATCTTTGAACTCACAATTTGTGGAACCAACGTCGATCTACCAAACACAAGCAAACTTTTCTACTGGATCGGTTGATTCTTTGGTATTTGAACCTTCTATTTATCCGGAAAGAGTTGATTCAAAGGCTAATCTATTGCATAACCAATCCAAAGCATCATTGGAATATCCTGAAAGATTCGATTCTTTTGCAGAAAAAGAAGAATCATACCCAAACAGATTTGATTCATTGCATCAGGAATTCAAGAGCTATTTACCCCAACCAAAGACATCACAGGCGCCAACTTTACCATATGAACAGAACAAGATACCCGAAAGAAGATGGGTTGATGAAGAAGCAGGTATTCTTACAGACCCATTTGACTCTTTAAGCGTCGATGAGGATAATGAAGATGACAGTCTCAATGATATGCAGCAACATTACCCAGAAGAAACTCATGAACAAAGGATGAAACGCGTTAGGGAAAGTCTAATAACAAGAGTTCGTCAAATGGAAGACGAAGATTACTCGAAGTTTAGACCTGTTAGTCCACATTTACCAGTCCTGCAAGAGAAAAGCAAAAAGAAGAAAAGTAATAAGGATAGAAACAGACATTGAAATCTACCAACGGACTTTAGTAAGTTTTTAAATGGGTTGATGTGTTACACTAATCATTCATCTCATAGGGAAAGGGTTTTTATATAAGATATAACGTCATAAAAGATTATATATCTTTGGATTGCTTAAAATATTGTGGTTTACGATTTACGAACTTGTAGAAGCCCAGCTGGTAGATCTTTTTTTGTCAAATATTCTCCTAAAATTTACCCAATTAAACGACCAGAGAATGTATAAACACTTTAAATCATAATTTGTCTTTTATTAAATCGTGAACGAAACCTATGTACATACATGCAAATCACCCGACTCCCTTTTGAATTCTAAACCAAGCTTCTCCTGCTTTTACTTTCTTTTTTTTCAATAACTCAGTCCTTGGCTTGCTTGGTAGCTTCATACTCCTTCTTCAACTTGGCTAATTCGGCATCAGAGATAGGTGGGATAGGAACATCGTCAAAAGTATCTTGTCCTAAGAAACTGTAAGTGAAGAAATAGACACCAAGGGTGATAGAAGATAATACGGTAAAGGTAGCAGCGTTCTTCCAGAAGAACGGCTTACGGGCTCTGATCATGGCTGGAGTCATCTTGAAAGTTCTTGGATCATGGTACTTGGATTGTGGACTGAAGGTAATATGGTGTTAGTGTTCTTGTCTTAGTTTTCAAAGAGCAAAATCAGTGGGATTCTTTCTTAATCAAAAAATAACTCGATGATTATGGTGCCTTTATGTATCAATAAAACTTACAAAACAGCCATTTTGTGTGTATTTATGTGTTATTTGCTGTTAAATTATCGTTTGATTACCGTATCACCGTATCTACAAGCCCATTGGATGTTTTCTGAGCATAAAATTTACAACGCCAGTCCAACGGGATCCGCGACGATGTTTTCGGAATATTTGAAATACTTCCATTTATGGGAATATTCGCGGGATTATTTTTATTGCTCAAGTTGACTTTCTATATAACATCACAACCGATTGTGTCTTTATATATTCACATCATTGGAGCCCAATTAGTTACAGCTTTTTGTATTTTCCTGCAAAAAAAAAAGATTCACTCTATTTGAATTCCGTAATTAATTGCATAAATTAATGTTGGACCTTAATATATTATTCGCACGTGATCAAGTTCTAGGGCTCACATTTAAAGCCAGATTGCAAAGAACAAATTCAAACATTCAAAAACTTGACAATATTTTCCGATAGTTTGAGCTAAATTTTATTGACTATCCCGTTTTTCAATGTTCTTTGCACTTACTGGTAAGTCTTCTGTTGTGAACCACCTCTATCAGATATTCTTATGAAGCTCGAGGGCCAGGTGGTATTTATCGCGTCGTGCGCGAACCGATGGTTTAAGTTCAGAAAAAATTTGTTTAATCAGAATTAGAGCTTAGGGTGGCAGTAGAAAGAAGAAAGTATATCTCCGAATTTAAATTTTCCAACAATCAACCAACCAAAAAATTCCATTAATCTACCACATCTCAATACCTAACATGGTTCAGAACAAACTCATAGATATGGATGTTGAAATCCCACCTAAAGATGCTGAAGAATTGGCCTTAGAAAAGTTGGTCTTCGGTGACGTCGAAGGGTTTGGCGATGGTTTAAAGAGCATTGATAACATCTACGATGAAGATTACGATTTCGAAGCCGACGAAGGTGTAGACAACGACCAAAGTGAAGAAGAAGAATTAAACAACCTACAAGACGACCAGTTGTTCTTTGTTGACGATGGTGAAGAAGACGAAGATAAGATGGACGTTGATGAAGAATCGGAAACTGATGAAGAAACTGATGAAGAAGACAGCGATGCTTGGAGCGACAGTGAAGACGAGAAGATAAATGTCTCCTTGTTAGACTCCAACAGGACAAAGAAACTTCGTCACACTGAAACTGACTCAGTGATCGGCGGCAGACAATACATCAATAGATTAAGATCACAATTCGAAAAAATATATCCAAGACCAAAATGGGCCGATTCCTACGAAGAAGACGACGTTGAATCGGAAGGCTCCGATAGAGAAGATGGTGTCTTGACTGATGATGAAGACACTCAGTTTGAGTCCGGTGATGTCAGAGCTCTTGCGAACATCTTGAAACAAACCTCCAAACTCTTGAACTCCAAACAATCCAAACTCCTACCCCCAATTAAATTAGATATTATGAGATTAAAAGACGCCAACCAAAACCACATTTCCAGATCTGCCATCCAAACTCTTTCATTCCACCCTACTCATCCACTATTATTGACCTCCGGTTATGACCGTTGTGTCAGAGTTTATCACATTGATGGTAAGAACAACAACGTTGTCAGCACCATTCAATTCAAAGATACTCCGATTCAGACCGCCCAATTCAATCCAAACCCTGAAAACAACAAGATTTTTGCCGGTGGTAGAAGAAGATATATGTATGCTTGGGACTTGAGATCTGGTTGCACTGAGAAGATCTCCAGAATGTATGGTCATGAATCCACCCAAAGATCCTTTGAAAACTTCAAGATTTCTCCAAAGGGTACATACCTCGCATTGATGGGTAACAGTGGTTGGGTCAATATTCTTTCAGCTATCTCCACGCAATACATCCACGGTTTCAAGATCGAAGGTACTTTGATTGATTTTGACTTCTCTCATGATGAAAGCTTCGTCATTATTGCCAACTCCATTGGTGAGATTTGGGAATTTGATTTGAAAACCAAGAAGGTCATTAGAAAATGGAGTGATGATACCGGTGTTGGCATTACAAAGGTGAAGTTAGGCGGTAAGAACAACAGATATGTTGCCATTGGTTCATCCAGTGGTATTGTCAACATCTACGACAGAACCAAGGATATCAAGAAGCCAATTGGTTCATTAGATCAATTGATCACCTCTATTTCTTCTTTGGAATTCTCACACGATGGCCAAATGTTAGTCATGGCCAGTAGAGCCAAGGTTGATTCCTTGAGAATTGTGCATTTGCCAAGCTGTAAAGTCTTCCAAAACTGGCCAACTTCTGGTACTCCATTGGGTAAGGTTACTAGTGTCAAGTTCTCTCCTAACTCTGAAATGCTTTGTATAGCCAACGAAGCTGGTAAGGCTAGATTATGGAGATTGAACCATTACTAAAGCCCTTCTCTTTGTTAAATAGCATTTAAAAACAATCAATATGTGACATATGAACTCAGAAGTTCCGTAGGTCCTCGTTGTAAGTTGACTTAAATGTATTATGGTGCATTTACCTGGTCACGTGACTTTTCCTTCGAAGCTTTAAACCATGCAAGCCAGCTAATTTTATAATTTTATTGCTGCGGCTTCTGGAAAATTCATACAGTGTCATACAAGGCTCTCCAAACAGATAAGTTTACCCAGTGGGTCGTCATTGTGAACTTTTCTATTCACTACAATCGGCTCTCTGTACTACAAAGAAGCAAGCAAAATGGATAACATATCAAATTTATCTAGCAATCTTCCTCCAACAAGGCCTGTCAACAATCAAACCCTGAATGAAATTGATAGGGAGCTAAATCAAGAGTTCCGTGATGCTGCTAATGCCGTTGCGAGTCTTTATAAGCTGTCTCTTCAGAAGAAGACTTTACTAAAACACCAGGGTTATTTGGACTGTCTTAATGACTTACTTAACGTTATCAAGAATGATGGTGATATTGAAACCTGGGCGCTTAGCAAGAGGATGGAGTTGGATGGCAACACTCCACACCAAGAACAAGAACAACAGCAACCTCATCTTGCTCAAAAATCCCAGCAAACTGTGAATAACCAATGCCAACCAATTGATCATATATCAGAAGACACCAAATTCACGATATCATATCCAATAGACCACAAGTTCATACCTACCAAGCCGTTATTATCAGTGAACTATTCCGCGAACAAACAATCACACCTTAAAAGAAACCAAATAATGATTCCTACAAATATTTCATCCGTTGAGAACCAACTTCCCGTTTATGATATGTCTCAATACTCCAATCACGATATGAAAGACGATGAGAATACTTCTGTTGTTATGATTGGTCACAATAGCAGTATAAAGAGGAGCATGGAAAGAACCGATTTTGAGAAAAGGCAGAAGTTGGACCAGCATTAGAAATAGGTATATTTCACCATAATTAGTACTACAACTTGATAGATTATTTGCATTTTAATAAAAAACTAAAGAACATTTCATTTCTGTTTCATTCTTTAAAAAACGCTGTCGGGAGAATTGCAGTGGATGTTTGCGGTCGTTTTTGCCGCTGGGGTTTGCCTAAGGAAAGCTATACTACAGCGTGAATTTCAGTCACGAACTCTATCGACTAAGGACTAGTTCTTCGCTTGTTTGGTGTTATCCTTGGTATGTAGATTTGATCTTCTACTCTGTAGAATTAAAATAAAAACCAAAGCGTAGTGGTAATTAATAACTAATGGGAGAACACAACAAATAGGCTCATATTTACCCTTAAAATTTTGGCTGTGATCGCGTAATATTTCAACCGCCGAGCGAGATCCTTGTGTCCAAGAAGGTGTTTCGTAGATTTTTCAGAGCGCTTCTCAAAGTTGATCACCTCCTTATGTCACAAGACGCCGAACTCACTACGATGAACCATTATTAAAACATATCTTCATTCGAAAAGGACATCTTGGACATTTTCAAACCGTCTACACTTCATTCGTTACATCTTTTACAATCACACGATCTTTTTAAACTTTTATGCATATTGATCAATTGGATTGAACATCAACAACCGCCGAACCCCTTGTTTTGTCGCATCCCTCAACAGAATACTAATGTCTCTAAAATTGGATGTTTCTCCAGTATCAAACACCTCACATGTTCAAAATGATAGAGACCGTGTGTATCTGTCTTTTCAGAATCAACAACAGGTACCGCCTGTTCAACTGAGGCATCATCAAAACGGATTCCAATACTCCTGTAAAAGGCGCCTTTCTGAGGAAGCTTCAAGCCATAAACGTTGCAAACCACTGACAAACTCATTAAATACTGATTTCTCTAAGAATCCTCAAAGGCAAGAATACCCTAAATTCTCCTTACCAGATGGCAGCTCATATGAACAAACGCCATATGGAAACCTAAGAACGGTAAACCAAGGCAATGCACAAGTATCCATGATTGATAATGGGATTACTTTAAACAGTTTTACGAATTATGATCAAATACCAAACCACCAGCATGCACAGACAAATCAAAACCTTGATGAGACCACACTGCCTACTAGACAAGCAGAGATATCCGATATCAACAACAGCTACATGAAAGTCACCTATAAACCAATAACAATGACCCCTTCTCCGTCACTGGAAATTGAATCTTATATGATCGAAGGTTATCGTGATACCACATTGCCACCACAAACTTCTGCATCAACAGCTTCCCATCAGAGCCAAAGAAGACAATTGCAAGGTGTTTTGAATCGCAGTTATGATATACATAGAGATGATATTATCAACGTCAATTATAACCTTTATGACCAAAGTAATGAAGATTTGCATCTGATTGAAGATCAAATTGAAGAAGATTTTGAAATGGGGTTATAAGTGAAGAATTGGCGAAGATATTGAGATTAAACGTTCACAATTGTTTTTTTTAAGTTGCTCTTTCTTTCACTGATATGAGATCCTAGTACACACAAGCAAGCAACTTTGATTCCTTTGAAAGTAACTAAGAATTTACACATATATTTATTGTTTCTATGTCTAACGTCTAAATAATTATATTCGGTTCTTTGGATCTACTCAGATCGGCCTTTGGACACGGGACATGAGCCGATAAAGAGTCAACACAAGGCTTATCTCCAAATACATGTCATTTTCAACGTTCTTTGATGATCCTGCCTGTTTAAGAACGAAGTGGTTACATTGTTTAGCCTTCATGTTCTGCTGAAACTGAATAAGCTTTTTGGTATGGCTGGATACTACTAATGGACTAACATAACTTGTGAAAAACAATGATTGCTTTAAAGGCAGCACAGAGTAATATAGGAGACTGATGAATACTTGTTCTTTTCAATACGTATCATACAAGTGCAAGTTACTTCCTGGATCAAAGTGGGAATCCCTAGTCCTGAAATACATTATTTTACATCATTCCACGTGACTTATATCTGCTTCAGACCAAACAGTTCCTCTACATAAATTCTTACACAGCACCTCAAACTGGCCTTCAGTTTGAGTAATGATGCGGTAATTTACTTCCGGATGTACACATAATAATCTTAAAAGAATTCTCTTTTTATATAAGGAACCCGTATCAAGACGAGTGTTATCGTACAGCTTAATCTGATTTTTTTTTCAATCGTTATAAATATGTATTTAATAAATTTGAACACAGCTCTCCAATAAAGTTTAAATATAAAATGATATTCATTAATTTCAAATATTTCACTCAATCCAGTAATCCAACTTAAAATGTACCCTTTATATCATCAATTTCTTTTTAATCAAAATCGTCGTTTGTGATTGTCATGGGGTGGACTGATGTTGCATGCTCAAATTATTCTAACCAGCAACAACAACAACTGAAAAGGTCCCTTGGCCCAGTTGGTTAAGGCGTCGTGCTAATACTGGGTTAACGCGAAGATCAGCAGTTCGATCCTGCTAGGGACCAATCAATATTTTTTGAAAACTTGTTAAATAAACACAGTTTGTATTTTTATGCAAATCTGGTGCTCACTCTTGGTCTTGTGCCCAACTCGACAGGGTCAGCGATCTTTTTCCGCGTCAGAGAAATAAATTGTTTGAATTCTATGTTGTTGTTGGTTGGGCTCCTTCCATTCATTTATATACGCTTCCCTGGTTCATAATTCACAACACAAACAATAATTTTTTGTACTAGAAATCTACAAATTTAAAACAATTCAAATGATCATGGTAATGTTTCTATAAACTAGATGTTCAACATCTATAAAGCTAAAGCGGCGATGAAACCGAACAAGGCAGTAATACCAACGGCTTGGACAGTGTTACCAGCACCAGAGGACTTAGAGGCAGCAGCAGAAGAAGAGGCAGAAGCAGTGGCCTTAGCAGAAGCAGCAGAAGAAGAAGCCTTGATGGCGGAAGAACCAGAAGCGGTGGTGGTAGCATCTAGAACAGTACCAGTAGAAACAGTGGTAGTGGTGGAAGTGAAGTAACCAGCAGAAGATTGAGAAGCCCACTTTTCGGCCCAAACAGAAGAAATAGCTGGTAAGACACCGTTACCGACCTTGTTCTTCAAATTAATGTTTGGAGCTGGGAATTCTTGGCTTGGATCGTTGAAATAGCCGATGTAAGTTTCGTTGTTGACCTTGTAAGTGGTGTCAACAACATCGTTAGTGACGTTGGTGGCGTTGGCAACGATTTGGAAGACATTGGCTTCAGCATCGTGTCTACCTAAGTTATCCAAATCCCAGTTAGCTTCAACAGTGGCAATTTCAGAGTAGTGGTCGTAGAAAGTGGAGTCAACAGTACCGTGTAAGGCTTCTGGAATAACACCACCTAATAATAAAGCAAAGACCTTGTTCTTGTCAGTGTAACTTTCTGTTTCATCGAAGGTTAATAAGACTAAAGTTTCATTCATGAAGTATTCGTTTTCTAATAATGGCTTAAGGAAGTTCTTGGACCAGTTGGCAGCGACTTCAATAGTGGTGTCGTGACCATCGTTAGTCATGTTTGGAGTGATGAAAGCCCATTGTGGTAATTGCTTGTTGGCTAAATCGTAGTCGAATTGGGTGAAGTTCTTGATGTGGGATAATCTTTCTTCGCTTTCAGCAACAGAATCATAAAGAACCAATGGATTGTGTTTTCTGACGTAATCGTTAGCGAAAGTTTCCTGGTTGGAGTAGTTGAAACCTTGGAAACCAGAGTAAGGCATGTGTTCTTGGTACTCAGCCCAGGAGATGTTCTTGGCTTCTAACAAGTCAACAATGGTGGAGACGTTAGAAGGTACGGCAACGAATGGATCATCATCTAAACCGAAGTAGTCACCACCAACAGCAGCCATGTAGTTTGGCTCAGAAGGATGGGTGACGGCCCAGTAGTTGTCTAAAGTGATACCGTATTGAGCCAAGTAGGATAAACCTTCAGATTCAGCAGCCTTGTCGTAATCAGTGTTTTCTAACCAAATAACAAAGATTCTCTTGGCCAAAGCACCTTTAACATCAGAAGTGGTGACAGCAGTAGAAGCTGTAGCGGCAGCTTCAGCAATGGCAGAAGCCTCTGGACTGATTGTGGAGTAAGTTCTTACCGTTTCGTCAGCTAAAGCTAAGGAAGCAACAGCCAATGGTAATAAAGTCTTCAAAGATAACATTGCTTTGTTTTTTTTTGTTTACTGGCTTAATTGAAAAAAAAGTATTTAAATTCCATTGGAAGATATTTTTAAAAACGGTGGATCGATCGTTTCTTTTATAAGATCTTGAAAACTGACTCATTAAGTAACGGTACTTACTATATGCATAATCCTCGATTTAATCAACTGTTGAATTCTATGTGTCAAACCATACAGGTTCCAAGGGAAAGTAATCATTAAAACGTCCACGTTTTTATTGGACCAGCATCCGTTTTAAGTTATGCGCATACTTATGGTCAATTTGGATCGCGATTTGGGAGCGTTTGAACCTGAAGATGCATAGTCCCTGCAGCTTTAAAATAGTCAAGAAACGTGCCATGTCTTTTTCCAAATGTCAAGAAATTTCTTGGCAAGTCTTAGCCTCTGAAGACTAAAGATTCAAAGGCTTTCCTTGTATCTGGTCTACTTATTTTGAATAGTACGGCCTAATACCCCTGTAAAATTGAATAATATGGACATATTTTTAATAGATTTCCTATTGAAAACCATAATTTTTGATCTCCAGCTTTGTTGATAGGTCGAGGCCTCCACGTTCATTTCCAAATCACAGCTTAATAATATATCTCGACTGGGTCCTAACGCCGATGCTGGAAGCCCAAGATAATTAACCGCATAATCGCTCAGGTGCTGCCTGTTGGATAGATAATATTTGAGCTCTTCCATAGGTCGTAGAATTATCGGGGCAGGTTACATTCCCTACCCACGTGTCCGTCCTTCAAATTGAGCGGCCACCTGTCAATAGCATTAGGGAATCTAAGATTTGCAAATACTTTGAGGTTTGTTAGGTGCATGCACCTGCATGTACTTGCATGTGAATTCTTTTGTCCGTCGGAGACAGACAGGGGCTTACATTAATTTAAAAATTTAAAATATTATTAGAGTAAAACAAAAAAATCAACTAGTGAATATAAAAAACGAATTAAAAGAAATCAAAACAATAACGCTAAATTCAACGCGAGAGCACCACCGCAGACTAATCTTTGAGCAGCACCTTCATAAATTGAAATGCTTGCAGCTGTTGGAGCTTCTTGTTTGGTAGAGGAAGACTTGTAGGTAGTGGCAACCGCTTCAGCTTTGGTGGTGGCAGCAGGATTGGTGGTGACAGTTTCAGATTTGCTGATAGCAGGTTCAGATTTAGTGATTACAGTTTCTGAATTACTAGTTGATTTAGTCTTGATAGAACCTTCCTTTGTAGTAGTAGCAACAGTGGCAGAAGTTGCGGTGGAGGATAATGGACAATAAGTCGTGTAGATAGTAACAAATTCACCGTAGGTAGTAGTAACAACTGTAACACCGGTGGTTACAGGAACCTCGGAGCAGGTATTGTTAGAACAAGAAGTAATGGTTATCACAGTTGAAGCTTGAGCAACAACGGTGGAAATGGATTTGATGACAGATTGTCTAGTATTAGAAGTAGATTTTGAAGAATCTTCTGAAGTAAGGACCGAATCAGCTGCAAAAACACCAGAAGTTGATGCGGAGTTGGAGCTGGAACTGGAGCTGCTGATGGAGTTAATGATGGAGCTGTAACTGGAAGCAGAACCGGAAGCTGTTGCATAAAGTGTTGTAACATAGTCATCTCTCTTGGCAAAGGAGTTGGATAATCTGTTAATTTCCACAACCGCGGTAGCAATAATAGGACCAGCAGATAAAGCTGTGGCAGAAGCAATGATTTCCAACAGAGAGCTGGCTTGTTCAGTAACAGTAGCGACAAGGGAGCTAGCTCCGAAGTCAACGGAAACTGGAGTAGCAATAACATTGTCAATCACTTCTTTATAGTTTACCAAGGCAATATCTTTGCCAGAGACATCAGCAGACACAAAGTTCCATGGGCCTAGAGCAGCTGGGAATTTCAAATCGAATCTAGCAGAGCCATCAGCTTCTAAAATACCGACGAACGTTGGAAGAACAGCTTCAGATTCAGTACTAGAAGAAGAGGATAAATCTGAGACAGAACTGGAAACAATTTTGGATGACTCAGTCTCAGTTGAATATTCAGAGGAAGTTTTGAGGGTGGAATCAGGAGATGACGAACCTGGAGATTCAGACACAATAGAAGCAGCTGATGTTAAACTGGATTGGATTTTAGAAGAGTCTGATGAAACAATAGCTGAGGAAGCAAAAGAAGAAGAAGCAGCGGGAGAAGAAGAAGAGGAAGAAGAAGAAGATGCTGAAGATGCTAAAAAAGATGCTAACGAAGCAGTTGAAGAACTTAAAGAAGAAGAAACAGATGAAGAAGAAACAGATGAAGAAGCAGCAGAAGAACTTAAAGAAGGAGCTGAAGAAGAAACTGAAGAGGAAGCTGAGGAAGCAGCAGACGAACTTAAAGAAGAAGAAACAGATAAAGAGGCAGCAGAAACACTTAAAGAAGATGATGAAGAAGAAGCTGAAGAGGAAGAAGCTTGTCTAGTGTAATAAGTAGATTCCGAAGCAAACTTCTCAGACCAAACTGAAACAATAGCTGGCAAAACTGGATTACCAATCTTATTTTTCAACTTGAGATTTGGAACTGGAAGATCTTGGGTAACATCGTTCAAGTAACCAATGTAACTTTGATTGTTGTACATATCAGTGGTATCAACTTCGTCGTTAACAATATTGGTCGCATCGGCGACGAATTGGAAGACATTGGCTTGAGCATCGTATCTACCTAAATTATCCAAGTCCCAATTGGCTTCAACAGTGGCGATTTCAGAATAATGTTCGTAGAAAGTGGAATCAAGAGTCCCGTGCAAGGATTCTGGAACAGCACCACCTAATAATAATGCAAATATCTTGTTTTTGGCTGCATAAGTTTCATTTTCATCGAAGGTTAATAAGACTAAAGTGTCCTTCATGAAGTATTCGTTATTTAGCAAAGGTGTGAGGAAGTTCTTGGACCAATCGGCAGCAACATTAATATTGGAGTCATGACCGTCATTTGTCATGTTTGGGGTGATAAAGGACCATTGTGGTAACTGTTCGTAGGCTAAATCGTATTCGAACTGAGTGAAGTTTTTAATATGGGACAATCTTTCTTCACTGTCACTTACAGATTTGTATGAAACCAAGGGATTGTGCTTTCTAACATAATCATTAGCACCTGTTTCTTGGTTCTTGTAGTTATAACCTTGAAAACCAGTGTAAGGCATGTCTTCTTGGTACTCGGCCCAGGAAATACCCTTGGAATCTAACAAGTCAACGATAGTGGAGACGTTAGAAGGTAATGAAATGAATCTATCATCATCCAAAGCAAAGTAATCACCACCAACAGCAGCAACATAATTAGGCTCAGAAGGATGAGTTAAAGACCAGTAGTTGTCTAAAGTGATACCAAACTGCGCCAAATAGGACAAACCCTCAGACTCAGCAGCCTTGTCGTAATCAGTGTTTTCTAACCAAATAACAACAAATCTGTTAAAGACAGAACCCTCAACATCGGATGTTGTAACTGCAGTAGAAGCTGTGGCAGCAGCTTTAGCAACTGCAGAAGCCTTTGGCTTAATGGTAGAGTATGTTCTACTGGTGGCGCCGGTTAGGCCAAGAGACAATAGCACAGGTAAAAGGACCTTTGAAGGCAGCATAATTTAGTGAGACAACACAGTGTTTGAATAACAATTCTACGATAAAACACCAATTTTACCTGAAGAGATACGAATACTTGAAGTACTTATATGAAAAGAGGAATGAATTCTTAAAATGGAAGGATTACAAACTAAAGCTATTTTTTACAGCTTTCTTTTAGCCTAAAGTGGCAATTACCACGTGTTTTGGGTCAAATAAGCTCCTATTTCGTTTGATTTTGTCGAGTTTTACCACGATTCCAAGATTATAATGATCAAAACGGAATTATAACTGTAGCGTTAAACCAAAAATAGAACGGAAAGCGCCAGATTTGTAACTGTAAAGGACCGATTTTGACAGAAAGAGTCCCACACCAAAGAAGGTTCACTAAAGTATATAAGTTCTTTTCTCAGCTTGCAAAGACCAATTCACAATCTGGGGGTTGTTCTATACTCTTAATTATTGATCTATATTCAATCAGTTCTTTGGCTATTGGTCTGGACCCTGAGCCTAAATTATACTCAACACAATCTCCAGAGATTTATTTTACAACCACCCGCGCACATATAATATGTTACTGTTATACTTCTTTGTGGAACATATGCATTTTGAACAGCCCAGAAAAAATTCAAGCGTTTGTACAGTAGCTCAACGCTTGTCCACGTGCAACAATTTATAAAGCATAGATAACATATTAGACGTTTATGCTGTATTGTGTGCTTTGATGTACATATTCTCACATGCTACGATTTGTACTCGAAATAAAATAATATGTCTTTGATAGATATAACTTGAACTTATTACTAAATGGGTGCTCTACCAATTTATCTGTTTCTTTGACAACTTTTTTCTAGCTTGGAACTTCTAAAGTGATATTGTTGCTACTATTGAAGAGATTTCTAAAAGCCTCCAATAATGAATATAATCAGTTTTCTATTGATTTTTCTAAACAAAGTAATTCAAAGTAAATGTACACAAAGATGTTCTAAATATAAACTCAAACAACACAATTCTAATTAAAAGCATCGGTTAATTTTTAGAGTGTTCAATCAAGAACTTATAAAGCCAAAGCAGCAACGAAACCTAAAGCGGCAGATAAACCAGCAATCTTAACACCGCTAGCAGCACCAGAGGACTTAGTGGTAGCAGCTGAAGAAGAAGCAGAAGCAGTGGCAACAGCAGAAGAAGAGGCAGAAGCAGTGGCCTTAGCAGAAGCAGCAGAAGAAGAAGCCTTGATGGCGGAAGAACCAGAAGCGGTGGTGGTAGCATCTGGAACAGTACCAGTGGAAACAGTGGTAGTGGTGGAAGTGAAGTAACCAGCAGAAGATTGAGAAGCCCACTTTTCGGCCCAAACAGAAGAAATAGCTGGTAAGACACCGTTACCGACCTTGTTCTTCAAGTTAACGTTTGGAGCTGGGAATTCTTGGTTTGGATCGTTCAAATAGCCAATGTAGGTGTGATTGTTGACCTTGTAAGTGGTGTCAACAACATTGTTGGTAACATTGGTGGCGTTGGCAACGATTTGGAAGACATTGGCTTCAGCATCGTGTCTACCTAAGTTATCCAAATCCCAGTTAGCTTCAACAGAGGAAATTTCAGAGTAGTGGTCGTAGAAAGTGGAGTCAACAGTACCGTGTAAGGATTCTGGAATAACACCACCTAATAATAAAGAAAAGACTTTGTTCTTGTCTGGATAACTTTCGTTTTCATCGAAGGTTAATAAGACTAAAGTGTCCTTCATGAAGTATTCGTTTTCTAATAATGGCTTAAGGAAGTTCTTGGACCAGTTGGCAGCGACTTCAATAGTGCTGTCGTGACCATCGTTAGTCATGTTTGGAGTGATGAAAGACCATTGTGGTAATTGCTTGTTGGCTAAATCGTAGTCGAATTGGGTGAAGTTCTTGATGTGGGATAATCTTTCTTCGCTTTCAGCAACAGAATCATAAAGAACCAATGGATTGTGCTTTCTGACGTAATCAGGAGCGAAAGTTTCTTGGTTGGAGTAATTGAAACCTTGGAAACCGGTATATGGTAGATGTTCTTGGTACTCAGCCCAGGAAATGTTCTTGGCTTCTAACAAATCAACAATGGTGGAGACGTTAGAAGGTAAGGCAATGAATCTATCGTCATCTAAACCGAAGTAGTCACCACCAACAGCAGCCATGTAGTTTGGCTCAGAAGGATGGGTGACGGCCCAGTAGTTGTCTAAAGTGATACCGTATTGAGCCAAGTAGGATAAACCTTCAGATTCAGCAGCCTTGTCGTAATCAGTGTTTTCTAACCAAATAACAACAAATCTGTTGAAAGCAGCACCTTTAACATCGGAAGTGGTGACAGCAGTAGAAGCTGTAGCGGCAGCTTCAGCAATGGCAGAAGCCTTTGGACTGATTGTGGAATAGGTTCTTAAGGTTTCGGCAGCTAAAGCAACGGAAGCCAATGGTAATAATGCCTTTAAGGATAACATCTTATGGGTCAGTTTGAAATAAATGGCGTTGATGCTTGAGAAAAAATCATATATATTTTCTTAGTTTGGGTTACAAGGGATTCACCCAATGTGAGATTTAGAAATAGTTTTATACACACTTGTGATTGTTGCCCGACTTAATGGCAATTATGAATTGCAATGCTCTCATTTGTCAATCGCAGCACATGTGTCAAAGCTTCTCAGTAGTAATAATAATTGCATTTTCTAACAGTAACCTACATGCCAAGATAATTCCAAGAACCTGCCAGTGCCAAGGTATTTCCAGCGTTGTTCCGACCTTTTCAACTACATACTATGGAAATTAACTTCACAGGATAGCCACCATTTAACTGATAACTGTCTTGACAACTCTTGAATTCGCTTGGAAGTTGGACTATTCAAGATTTCAAAATTGAACAACGACCCTTAATACTTGACTTGAATGATCCTTTTTTTGGTAACGTCATTCCCAAATATCAATAACCATGATTACAGCTGGCCCTGTTCAGGGGTCACTGCGCGTATACTTCGTAGATACGACAAATGAAATTGGTTATTAATTGAAAAAATAATACCATATTCATGACATGTGGGAAGAGGTTATATTAAGATTAATAAAGTAGATCTTACACGGTTACGGCCCGGTCGGTGCTCGGTTAAAAGAAACAGTGCGCGGTTGTCATAATGCTAATTTGCTTAGAATAACATCCAAGTTGACGGATGTCAATCAGCGCATATAATTTATCAGTATTATTGTTGGCCAATTGAAACACTTGAAAATGTCATCGTGGGGCCCGTTTATTAGGGTCTGCGGCTGAAGTTTTCGTATCTGCTTCCTATTTTGTGACAACTGTTGATAAATTGTCTTGTAAAACCGACGAAGCACGTGCCAAATATGGGACACGTTTGATTTATTGGATTTGTTGTTTTTCGTCGGACACGTATTCATGCACAGACATGCGTCCTCTCTGCCAGCAGTTGCAGATCGGAGCGGAAATGAAATGGAAAATCGGGCGAACATGAATAGATCCGCCGTTCAGTTAACAACGTCCCCTTCTTCAGACAATTATAATCGACAGCAGCAAGTCTTAGCTGCCGTGTGACTGCACTGCAATGGAATCATAAATTTCTTTGGAAAGATTTTCCTCCTTGAACCAACAACTACGCCATCATGAACGTTCATCTATGCAAAGTTCTTCAATATATTTACCACCATCAACAGCTTACCTTCTTCAACGATGGCCACAGACAAATTGAACAACGTGAATAACGGCCCACTTGATGCTGGTTCATCATCCCCTGGTACAGGATCTGCCTCTAATTCAGAACTTCAACACGGCCTCAGTTTTGATTTAGAGGTCGATTTGCCCCATTCCAAAAAAGTGAAATATTCGCGTTCAAGACTGAAAACACTGGCATTGTATGCTTCTTTGGCAGCAATAACTATATTCCTTGCTATTTTCCTACCCTTAAAAATCAAATCCAACAAAGCCAAAGATACCGAAACCCAGCACTTCTCCAAACTTCCATCCGAGACTTCCATCGAACCGATTTCTGCAAACTGGCGTCGTGATACAAACGTCGAATACAACGTCACCAACTGGAACTCCAACGAAGCTCCACAGATCCGTGAACACACTTGGGAAATCACAGATATTGTCGCCTCTCCAGATGGTGTTGAAAGATCAATGACAGTGATCAATGGCCAGTTCCCAGGTCCAATGGTTCAGGCAAATGTAGGTGACACCTTACGCGTCCACGTGATCAACAAGTCCCAAAAACCAACCTCTATTCATTTCCATGGTTTGTTCTTCCATAACGCCACTTATTACGATGGTGCAGCTGCGATGAACCAATGTGAAATTCCATCTAACGGAGGCGAGTTTGTCTATGAGTTTACAGTGGAGCAGTATGGGACGTATTGGTATCATTCACATTACTCCACACAGGCTGCAGATGGTTTAGTGGGGCCTGTTGTTTTGCATTCACCACAGGAAAACACCTTGGTTCGTGATCAGTACGATGACGATTTAGTGGTCTTGATCAGCGATCATTACCATCAACCTGCCGAGTCTTATTTGGAAGAATACCTTGCTCCAGGGAATGAAAACGATGAGCCTACCCCCGACAACGGGTTGATTCAAGGTACCAATTATTTTGGAATGCCAACCTTCAATCCAGAAGACGACCAAGATGAAACCACGGCTTACTACAAAGACAAGACATACGACGTGGCTCAATCAATGCATCACACATTCATTCTCAAACCAGACCACCGCTATAGATTCCGTGTGATCAACATCGCCTTCTTTGCTGACATTGACTTCACCATTGACGAACATCCTTTGACGGTGATTGAAGCTGACGGTACATTGGTTAAACCTTTGGAAGTTGACGTCTTGAACATTGCTGCTGCTCAGAGATACTCTGTCATTGTGACGACAGACAAATACAAAGACGAAGGGGAGAATTTATTCTGGATGCATGCCAAATTGAACTCGTACTGTTTT
The DNA here is from genome assembly GCA_030581495.1 of Waltiozyma xylosica. Taxonomy (NCBI): domain Eukaryota; kingdom Fungi; phylum Ascomycota; class Saccharomycetes; order Phaffomycetales; family Wickerhamomycetaceae; genus Waltiozyma; species Waltiozyma xylosica. The sequence goes on along the minus strand of JAKTTJ010000034.1, from coordinate 78,542 downwards.
GCCTCAGGGAAGCCGTGGCTGAATATCGATGCCAGAGCATTGGTCGTTTATGGTGACCCACAGATGTACCATGACAGATCTTTGTCACTTGTGGAAGCCGACTCCATTGAGTACCAATACGTCAGAGATATCTTCTGTAGTGAATTGGACGAGTCGCTCTTGCATCCGCTAGTTCCAGATCCAGCACCAACTTATTATGACTCTCATTACCGTCTTGATGCCTGGTTCAACATTGGTGCGTATGCCATGGACAGAGCTAAGTTCAACGACACTTCTTTTGTCCCAATGAAAAACTCGTCAATCTTGTACAAACAACGTTACGAATTATCATCAGATGACGCCTCTTTGTCCCAAGATGGTCCACATGTCCCTTATGAAAACCAATTCCTTATCAACATCAATAAGAACTCCACAGTCGTTGATATTCTTATTAATAACCTTGATGATGGTGCTCATCCTTTCCATTTACACGGACACAAGTTTTGGATCATGGCTTTCGGTTCAGGTAATTTCCACTTCTCCGATTACGAAGAGATCAACAACACTCCAATTGACCATATGAAGAGAGACACCATTCAAATCCCAGGTTATAAGTACGCCTTGGTCAGATTCATTGCTGATAACCCAGGTGTTTGGCCGTTCCATTGTCATATTGGTTGGCATATGGAATCAGGGCTGGTTATGGCATTCAATGTCATGCCAGCTGTTTATAAGCAATGGGAGTTCCCACAAGAATGGAAACAGATATGTGAGGCAGCTCCAACTGCTACTTGAATATATATATAATTTACAGCTGTTCTTTAATTAATGATTCTATTTTGTTTTACAAGAGAAAAATACATAGTTAGATCACACATATTTGATTAACTCAGTATGAAAAGGAAAGGTTCGCCAAAAAGAATTGGTCCCTAGCAGGATCGAACTGCTGATCTTCGCGTTAACTGAATATTAGCACGACGCCTTAACCAACTGGGCCAAGGGACCTTTTCTTGTTGTAGGCAATGATTACAGTATTACTAGGTGCTAACTAACAAATATGAAAGCTTCCGATAACCCGGTGAAAAATTTTGTAAGATAAACTAGGATAATATTTGACTAATTTATTAAAGTATCTAAACTATATGAATGAAGAACGGAAACGAGTTTGTTTGGGATTTTTTTCCACCTTTAATTTCGCGATTTCTGTTAAGTAGCAGTCTCAAGTTTGTAGGTTGGTAATATCCTGAGTGTTTCCTAATCCGACGAGGTTACGATTTTGAATTAAATACGATTAAAGAAAGTCAAAGGGATATCTAAGTAATTTTGATACAAATATTCACCTTAAGGAGACTATCCGATTTATTATTAGTATTCAAAGCATCGGCAACTTAAAAAACTGAATTATCCATTCTTTCCCTATGTGAAAATATAACAACCTTCTAGATCTGGTCAGATCTGGTGTCAAGTATTAATAATACATTCTATATTGAAATATTTTTTGTTTTTTTGTTTTTTTTTTGTTAGATGAGTCTTTAATATAATATTATAGGTTAATTTATTTTTAAACTTTTACAACAATTATAAATATTTTAATAAATAATGATAGAAAAATTATTAAATTTAAAAAAAAATCTTATTTGAATTATATATTTTATTTTAAATAAAAATTATTTTCTATGTTCCAATTTTATTTCCAATAAATCTATTATTTTATCATCATTTGTTTATTTTTATATATATTCCCTGGAGTTTATTTACCAGATGAGCAGTAGTACATAATTGTATGATATAAGATACTAATAAATCATTTAAAATTGTAATTCAAGATTAAACACTAAACCACTAGTCGAATAAAAACGCATTGAATGGAATGGGGACTCACAACGATGACTAATGATTATCCGTTAGTTCCTTTTCAATTTTGGCACAGCTCTTATTTAGGTGGTTGCTGTTGAGGAACAGGCTGTTGCTGTTGTTGGTGCATTGGAGGAGGGAATGGCATATGGTTAGGGTTCATAGCACCGTTAAAGAAGCCTGGAGGTGGCATAGCATGAGGTGGCATAGGTCCATTAAAGAAACCTGGTGGTGGACCAGAGAGTTGTCTGCCTTGGCCTTGTTGTTGATGTTGTGGTGGAGGTGGACCAGAGAGTTGTCTACCGCCACTTTGCTGTTGTTGAGGTGGGCCCATCTGAGGATTGTACATGTGATGTGGAGGAGGCATAAATCTTTGACCGTTTGGCAATGGCATACCTGGAGGAGGCACGAATTGCCCCTGGCCTTGTTGTAACCACGGTGGCAGTTGACGAGGGTCGAAGTTTGGTGGCAATTGTTGCGGATTGAAGCCCTGAGGTGCTGGCATTGGACCACGCTGTTGTTGCTGTTGTTGAGGGAATCCAGGGGGTGGGCCTTGTTGGAAGCCTGGAGGTGGACCTTGTTGGAATTGTTTTGGTTGCTGCTGTGGTTGCTGTGGTTGTTGTTGTTGTGGAGATGCTTGTGCCTGTTGTTGGTTGTGTTGCTGAAGCTGTTGAGCTTGAGTAGTTGGGATCTTAGGAGTTTGGTTGGCTGATCTTGGTGGATGATGGGCTGGGGATGATTCGACAGATTGTTTTGGAGATTCATTTTCTGGACGAGAAGGAGCTTCGCGTTTCTGTAGCAAAGAATTGAAGAAGGAGGTTTCCTTAGTGTTACCGGCACCTAAGCCTGGAGGGAACTGTTGAGCCTGCTGCTGCTGTTGCTGCTGTTGCTGCTGTTGTTGCTGTTGTTGTGGTGCTTGTTGTTCAGTTTCTTCCCTTGGCTGAGGCTGAGCTAATCCTGGAGGAGCAAGGTTTTGATGTTGTGGAGCAGGAGACAAACCAGGTGGTAAATGCTGCTGGGTCTGTTGGCTAAAGAATTGAGACCCGCGGGAGGATAAAGGTGGTGCTGTTTCTTTGAATTGAACACCAGCTGTCTTTTCTTCTCTTTGGCGTTGCTGTTGCTGCTGTTCTTGAGCAGTTTGTGGTTGCTCGTCAGTATCAGGGCTGTTGAAGAACGAGAAGAATTTGGAGTTGGCATTATCGGCGTCGCCTTTGACGAAAACAAGCCCACCATTTTCAATGATATTACTTTTCTCTGCTTGTTTTGGTCTGGCAGCCATAAAGAAGTTGTCAATGTTGTTCTTTGGTTCTTGCTCAGCTTCTTCGTGGACAATCTCACCTCTCTTCTTTCTCAACTCATTGTTGAATCTGGCCTTGATCAGATCGAAATCTTCAGGAGTGGAATCTGGACCCAAATCACCAATCAGATCGTTTAGCCACAGTTCTTCACTGTCCTGCTTTTTCCTGTTGCCACTTCTCTTGTTTCTGCTGTTGTAATTTCTTCCGTTGTTCTTCAGGTTGAAATTGCCCATAGAGCCAGTGAACTCATGATTACCATTTCTGTTGTTCCCACCACCGTTTTGTGGTTTTCTACCCCTGGTGTGTGGAACACCCTGCTGTGGTTGTCTTTGACCGATTCTGTAGTATGTCTTATCTGGCAATACACCAGCGGCTGGAACAGCAGCAAACGGTCTGACACCAAGTATGTCACTAGGCTGGTACCTAATCTTTCCCGAAGTGGTATAGGTGAGGTTCAAGTCTTCAATGAGGAATTCTCTTTCGGTAATGACAGCTGGGTTGAAGTCAGCATCGTCAGTGGTTAGCGGTCTTGCGGTGGCAGTTGTGCGAGAGCCACCAATAGGTTCAACTGGAGCTGGAGCTGGAGCAATCGGGTTAGCGGATTCCTCAACATCTCTGTTATGTTCAGCAGCTTGTAGGAAACGAGTGATTGGATCAATGCTTTGCTCTGTTGGTTGAGTTTCAGAGGAGGAGGAGAAGGAAGAAGAGGCAGGCGCAATTGGAGCAAGCTCCTGGAATTGCGATTGCAGTTGAGACGTTGTCTCTTGTGGAATGCCAGAAACAACTGAAGAGTCAAAGAATCTGGACATTGTGATGCTTGGTGTATATATCTATTGTTTTTAGTTGGGTGATATGATATCCAGGAACAGAAAGTTGTATTGTGTTGTTGCAAATGCGATTATGAAAAAAACGGATCAGTACAATTGAATAAAAAGCCTATAATCAGCTGTAGCTGCAGATAATATAGAATACTTTGATTGAATGTAGCCAATTGACTTTGAGAACAATTGGAAAAGGAAATCAAACTGGTGTTGTTCACAAGTTATTTTGCCACCGCTTTCTTGTCTCTCTCTCTGTTCCACACCGATCCACCAAATTTTTCGTCCAACTTTGCCTGCCAGCGTTCCGATCGACGAAAATTGACAAACCGAAATCACCAAAGAAAATCGCGCGAACTCTCTCTGATTGTGATCACGTGAGCATTATAAGGAGCTACAGAAATCATAGGTTGGATTCATAAATTTGTTGAGTATTCACTCTACGTAAAGATCTACTACAGCACTTGTGCTAGTTGTGTGATCAAATTCAACAACTGAATATGCTCGTCAGTACCATTGGACAATCTTGAGTCAGTTTCAAACAACAATTGGGAAATCTTGTTTTTCTGATCGGAATCCAATGTAGCATCAAAGATCAACTCGTCGTGTAATTGGTTGACAATTTCAAACGCACTCCAGCCTTCTGCAACAGTGTTATCAACGACTTGGAAAACCTTATCGAAGTCCTTGCTCTCTGAAGCAGCTCTCAATTTCTTCAAAACATGGTCAGGGATAGAACCTGCGATTTCTCTGACACTGGCAATGCTGATCTCATTTTGGTCAGCATCAGGAACGACAAAGTCGTCGTCATCGTTTACAGATGCGGTGGTAAGTTTGAGCGTGGAGTGCAATCTCGTGGCAGATTGTAAAAAAGTAATGGCCTTTCTCAAATCACCACCTGCAATCTTTAGAACTTCCTCTAGGACACCGCCTTCAGCCTTGAACCCTTCTTCCTTTTGAATAAATTGCAATCTCTGGAGAGCATCCTGGTTATCCAAAGGTCTAAATCTAAACTTGGAGCATCTGGACGCCAATGGGTCAATGATTCTTGTCACATAGTTACAGATCAAACAGAATCTGGTCACACCAGAGTACGTTTCCATTGTTCTTCTTAAGGCCGATTGCGCATCCGAAGTCATCGAATCAGCTTCATCCAAGATGATAATTTTGTATGGAGGGCAAGGATATTTTTCCTTATCTTCCCTAGAAGGATTTGAGACAGCCAAACGAGCGAAATTCTTGACTTTTTCTCTAACGATGGAGATCCCTCTTTCATCAGAGGCGTTTAGTTCCAAAACACGGGATTTGGATAACTCTGGGCCGTACAATTCCTTGGTCAAGGCAAGAATCGTCGAGGTCTTACCGGTACCTGGCGGACCGTAGAAGAGCATATGTGGTAAATTGGCAGATTGCAAAGTCTTCTTCAACACTGTGACTGCATGATCTTGGGCAGAAACTTCGTCCAAGTTCTTTGGTCTGTATTTTTCAACCCATGGAAGCGCTCTTTCTGGAACTTCTTTCGAGGATGAGTTAGCAGTGCTGTTTTTCTTGATACCGAAGAATGAGGTAGCCATTATTAGAGATCTAATTTGTTGAATTCTTTCAAGCAAGAGAGAGTGCCTGTCTTGAAGTTTGGAGGAATTTACGCGTCGTTTCTGTTCATTTTTTTCAGAATTTCGGGACGCGCTTTAACAGTGTCAAAGCATGGTTCAAAGCGTGTTCACTACCAATACTTCTCTCTCTTTCTCAATCCTAACTAATTCTACGTTAACCAAAGAAAAAAAAAATAGAAACAGAACCTTGTTGTGTTATTGAAAAAGAAAAGGCATGAACAAATGTCAAGCCTGTGGAACCTGTGGAACCTGTGGACCTACCTATAATGCAACAATTGATCGCATAATAGGCTTTGGAAACCAATGATCAACCATATAAACCTCAATATTTGCTGCAGGATCTCAGATCTACTGAAACCCATAGAATCGATCAATCATAAATAGAACTCATTGATTATTTAATTCATTGATTCCCACACTCAGTGCGAACGACTAATATTGCAGATTTTGCTTTAGAACTAACTTAAAAGATTTTGTGCGCGACGCAAAATGATGTTTAATCTCGAAAACTCATTGTTCAAAACGCCCCCTTGGCCAAGTGGTAAGGCATCGCACTCGTAATGCGGGGATCATGGGTTCAATTCCCATAGTGGGCATTTTGTTTTTATAATTTTTTCATTTATTATTAAATTTCGAGTTATATGCATATTTTTTTTACAGCTGATTCAAGCCACAAATTTTAAACTTTGAAGTTTTCGAATATCTAGTTGAATTTAGTTTCTTTTAAAAAATCACAAATTTTATGAGAGACCATTATTATACAATGCCTTATAAATGGGTTTTAATTATTTTTCCAAATGTTTTCAAAATAATGCTTGACAAAAGCCAAAGGATGGTCTTCGTCCCCGGCACCCATGGTACCAATACCTGGGGAGAAGGAAGTGATAGGTAAGATCAAGATATCACTGACGAGTTTAGGAACCTCCAACTTGGTGAAGTCCTTCCATGTGATCTTGTTGAAGATACCTGATTGGACATAATCGTTGAAATAGATGAAAATAACATCGGTCCAGATACCAGCACCTGTCCATTCCAAAATATCCAAGGTGTTGTGCACTTCTAAGCCTTCACCAGTGGCCTTTCTCTCCAAAGTAGTTTCAGTGATCTTGGAGACAATTTCACGAAGAATAGGATGACCTGGTTTACTTTGAATAACCCATTGGCAGAACTGTAGTCTTCTGGCATAGGTCTTTCTCCAGTCCGGAGTGTCTGGATCAGATTCAATACCAATGATCATCCCGATCTCATTTGGAGAAACGTTTTCTGGGATCCAGTTAGGCACAGGTTGTAGAGGTAAGGTATCAACATCGGCGTATGTCCCACCTCTCGCCAAAAGAATCAAGTAACGGAAGAAGTCCATCTTCAAAATAATGGAAGGCAAAGTTTCGTAGGCCTCGATGATTTCAGGAATGGAGACATAGAGATAATGGATCAAGGCATGGGAAGTGTCATCGTTGAACAATTCGTGAACGAAGCCTGGGTTTTTCAAAGCCCATTGTAGTTCCCCCTCTTTGAACTTTTCACCAAATCTTTCATCGTTAAGACCGTACTTCCAACTTTGCCAGATATAAGCTGGGAATTTACGGGATTGGTCGTATGGAAACAAGAAGGCCAATTTCTCACGTAACGTGGCTTCCGCTGGAGGTCTTCTCAACTCTTGGATCTTCTTTTCCAAGATCTTACGGTCTTCTTCCAGCTTTTGGATCTTTTCGTCCTGTTTGGCCAACAGTTTTTCGGCGATAGACTCAAACTTGTTGGCGATATCGTCCCCTGATAGACCGTTACGACTGTTCAGATTTAAAAGGTTTTCGTTTGGGATTTGCTTCAGGACTTGTTGAAAGTCAGCCGGCTTTGCGGACGAGAACTTGTAGCAGAGCAACAGCAAAGTAAGAATGGAGGCTGCAACAATCACAATTCTCTTTAGACTGCCAGCTCTATTCGCCATCTTTTATATTGTTTATCGGTATTTATATGAGTTTGTGAGTGTGAGTGTGAGTGTGAGTGTGAGTGTGAATGTGAGAGTCTGTGTTTGTGTTTGTGTTCGTGTTTGGGTGTCTGTTTGTGCGTGGATGAGCGTGTTCAGATCCTTGATAAATCTCAGAATTCAGAGCGATGCAGTACTCAAAGTGTGCTTGCTTGTTGAAGGAGCCGATAATCGATGATTGAAAACAACAGAAGACAGTATCCTCTTTCTTTATTTCTTTGGAAATTAACAGTCGTCAAGGGGTGAAGTTGCTTTGTGTAACTACACCCGCCGGAGAAAGAACACACAGTAAATTTTGATCCCCTGTTTATTTTCCCGACGTCGACGATTTCAGCCACAGGCGTGCGTGCGCTTACCAGGATATATTATTAGAGCTACGCAACGCAACGAACGAATAGAGCATATGGTCAGCGTGTCGCAGGAAAGGGATTAACCAGATCTTGGACTTATCACACGTCTTATAAGGATTTGAACCTATCGCCTCATCCATGTGTATTTAAGCCATTTCATTTCGACTCTTTCCTCTATATATCAAACCCACAGATCAGCCGAATAAGCTCCATTCTTCAACCTTCATGTTCTTCAAGGCAGTTTCAACCACCTGTGTACCCAGTATGATTCTCTTGGAGGCATCGTTGTTGTCAAGCTTGAAATCCCCTTGATCGACAACTTTTTCCAGATCGGTCAATTCCTTCTTATTGTCAATCATCAAGTTGTACGTAACAAGCAGATCTGTTTCAACCTTGTTGATTCTGATAAGACCCAGAATGACAACCAAAGTTGGTGTGAAATCCTTACCTTTCGACTCATCTCTGCCCCATTTTCTAGCTGGCTCCAGACCAATAGAAATATAAGCTGAATCAATGGAGGATTCCACGGATTGAGTCGACAATAGTCTCCATTCATTTCCGCTAGCGTTTATTTGCGATATTTCCTTGAAGTGTTCCAAAATAGCTTCTTGATCAGTCGTAGTATCAAGTTTTTCCATTAACTCCACAATGATCGAGTCATTCTTGTTCAATTGGCTATAATCAGTAGTGTTTTCAGATGGAGTCAAAAATAATTCTTGATTATCTGGGATTTGTCGAAGATTGGAGGCATCAACGAGACCTGCTGGAAATTGAGAGGTGATGGCGCCACCGTAAAGATCAAGTTTTTCGTATTGCATTGAAAAAAGCAAAAATGATGTTCGAAACAATGGTTTTATGTTGTCTGAGAAGTCTTTACACCGAATTAGCAAAAAAAAGAAGACTAAGAACAGTTCATTTCCTTTAAAATTCTATCATCATCATCATCATCATCATCATCATCATCTTGAATTATTCAGTAATCCCATCCCCAATTCTAAAATTCACAGAAAGTTTTCGCGTAGATTATGTAATCAACATTTGCGGGCAAATTTCGTCATTTGTAAGACACCGGACAGAACCGCGTTTGGCGAAATTATTCAGCGGGTTATTCAGCGGACAAGCAGCGCAAATCGGTCAAATTGGCAGAAAATCAACAAATCCAAAATAACAGTTCAGACACGTCTTAGAATTCGCCACCTGAATTCATATCATTTCAATAATCTTAACACTAAAGCCTATCAAAACTAGTCAATTACTGATTAAGATTATACATTAACTGTCTTTTCTTAAATCGATAATCTACTTATACGACACACAATGGCTGAAAACATTAAAGTTGATACTCCAGAGCTTGCCTCTGCTGGGGAAATCGATGAGAGTTTATACTCTCGTCAATTATACGTCTTGGGTAAGGAAGCCATGTTAAAAATGCAATCCTCCAATGTTCTTATCATTGGGTTGAAGGGTTTAGGTTTGGAAATCGCTAAGAATGTTGCCCTAGCTGGTGTCAAATCCTTATCTATATACGACCCAAACCCTGTTGAATTGAAGGATCTCTCCACTCAGTTCTTCCTTACAGAAGCTGACATTGGTCAACCTCGTGCCCAGTCCAGTGCTGCTCAATTAGCCCAGTTGAACTCTTATGTTCCAATCTCTGTTGTTGACGATATCTCTGAAGTTTCCTTGGGTAAATATCAAGTCGTTGTCTCCACCGACTTGCCATTGGAAGACCAAGTCAAGATCAACAACTACACACATGCCAATAACATCAAGTTCATCTCCACAGAATCAAGAGGTTTGTTTGGTAATGTTTTCGTTGATTTTGGTACTGATTTCACTATCATTGACTCTACCGGTGAGGAACCAAAATCCGGTATGATTCAATATATCGAGGCGGATGGTACTGTTTCTGTCCTTGATGCCAACAGACACGGTTTAGAAGATGGTGAATACGTCAAGTTCACTGAAGTTGAAGGCTTGAACGTCAACAACGATCAGCTATTCAAAGTTGAAGTTCCAGGACCTTTCGCTTTCAAGATCGGCGATGTTAGCAAGTTGGGCGAATATAAGAAAGGTGGTATCTTCACACAGGTCAAGGTCCCAACTAAGGTCTCATACCAATCCTTAGCCGAACAATTGGCCAACCCTGAGTTCTTATTCTCCGACTACGCCAAGTTCGATAGACCAGGCCAATTACACCTAGGTTTCCAAGCTCTTCACCAATTCCAAAACAAACACTCTAGATTACCAAAGTCTTTCAACACTGAAGATGCTGCTGAATTCATCCATTTAGTCAAGAATCTCGCCGAACAAACCAAGTTTGATGGTGACTTGAATGAAGATTTATTAAAGGAATTGTCCTACCAATCCACCGGTGATGTTCCTGCCATCATTGCTTTCCTTGGTGGTTTGGTTGCCCAAGAAGTCTTGAAGGCCTGTTCCGGTAAGTTCGTCCCAGTCAAGCAATACTTATACTTTGACTCCTTGGAATCCCTACCAAGCAAGTTCGAAAGATCCGAAGAAAACACCAAGCCAATCAACTCTCGTTACGATGCTCAAATCGCTGTTTTCGGGTTAGATTTCCAAAAGGCCATTGCCAATACTAAGACTTTCTTAGTTGGTTCTGGTGCTATTGGTTGCGAAGTTTTGAAGAACTGGGCTTTGATGGGGTTAGGTTCTGGTCCAGAAGGTAAGATCGTTGTCACTGACAACGATACTATTGAAAAGTCCAACTTGAACCGTCAATTCTTGTTCAGACCAAAGGATGTTGGTAAGAACAAATCTGAAGTTGCCGCTGAAGCTGCCGTTGCTATCAACTCTGACTTGAAGGGTAAGATTGAAGCCAAGGGTGATAAAGTTGGTGCTGAAACCGAAGAAATTTTCGACAATGATTTCTGGGAATCCTTGGACTTCGTCACAAACGCCTTGGATAACATCGATGCTCGTACTTACGTCGATCGTCGTTGTGTTTTCTTCAAGAAGCCATTGTTGGAATCTGGTACTTTGGGTACTAAGGGTAACACTCAAGTGGTTATTCCAAGACTAACTGAATCGTACTCTTCCTCTCAAGATCCACCAGAAAAGGCCATCCCATTGTGTACCTTGCGTTCTTTCCCAAACAAGATTGATCACACCATTGCCTGGGCCAAGTCCTTGTTCCAAGGCTACTTCACCGACTCCATTGAAAATGTCAATTTATACTTATCCCAACCAAACTTCATTGAAGCCACCTTGAAGCAAAGTGGTGATGTCAAGGGGATCCTCCAATCCATTGCCGACTCCTTGAACGACAGACCATACTCTTTTGAAGATTGTATCAAATGGGCCAGATTGGAATTCGAAAAGAAGTTCAACCACGACATCAACCAATTATTATACAACTTCCCTAAGGATGCTGTGACTTCTACCGGTGCTCCATTCTGGTCCGGTGCCAAGCGTGCCCCGGAACCATTAATCTTTGATATTACCAACCCTGACCACTTCCACTTCGTTGTCGGTGCTGCTAACTTAAGAGCTTTCAACTATGGTTTGAAGGGCGACCAAGGTGAACCAGACAAGGAACTCTACAACAAGGTCTTAGCCTCTTTGGTCATTGAAGAGTTTAAGCCAAGATCCGATGTTAAGATCCAAGTTAATGATGAAGACCCAGATCCAAACGCCGTCGTCTCCAACGAATCTGATGAATTACAACAATTGGCTGCTTCTTTACCACAACCATCCACTTTAGCTGGCTACAGATTGAACCCGGTTGAATTCGAAAAGGACGACGATACCAACCATCACATTGAGTTCATCACTGCTGCTTCCAACGCCAGAGCTTTGAACTACCAAATCGAAGTTGCTGACCGTCAAAAGACTAAGTTCATCGCTGGTAGAATTATCCCAGCCATTGCTACTACAACCGCTTTAGTCACTGGCTTGGCTCAATTAGAATTATATAAGGTTGTCGATGGTAAAGATAAGGTCGAAGATTACAAGAACGGTTTCGTCAACTTGGCTTTACCATTCTTTGGTTTCTCTGAACCAATTGCTTCTCCAAAGGGTAAGTACAACGACAAGGAATTCGACAAGATCTGGGACAGATTTGACATCAAGGGCGATGTCACTTTGAAGGAATTGATCGACCACATGAAGGACAACGAAGGTTTAGAAATCACTATGCTTTCTTACGATGTTTCCTTGTTATATGCCAGTTTCTTCGCTCCTAAGAAGCTTAAGGAACGTGAAAACAAGAAGCTCACTGAAATCATTAAGGATGTCACTAAGAAGGACGTTCCTTCCCACATCAAGACTTTGATTTTAGAGGTCTGTGTTGACGACGAAAGTGGTGAAGATGTTGAAGTTCCTTTCGTTACTGTTACCTTATAATAAGACTTGGGGGGGTTAGGTTCTTAGATAGATTACCATTCTAAATATTTAATGATATAATAGTATTGATTTTTTTTCCATTGATCTTTTATGAAATATGAGTAATGAAACATCATTATTTGTAGTTATATAGTCATAGCTATCACACAAGGTATTAATTGATCTTGTGAACACTATTCGGAACAGTTAATCTACGATCACTGTTAATAATACCATGATTTAGTAAACCCAAGCTCAAATGTGTACATTAAAAAGGATCAATTTAAATATTAATTAATAGAAAACAGTATACTCCCAATATTCCTGAAACAAAAACCAAACCAAACCATGCCCGAACTATAGTGAACTCAACCTAAACGGCCAGCAGTGACAATTCTGAACAATTCACCTCTGCTGCTGATCAATTCATTGTATGAACCAGATTCAGCAAGCTTACCGTTTTTCAAAGCAACAACTCTATCCGAGATTCGCATCATTTCTTCGGCATGTGTGATCATGACAACGGTAATGTCCTTCTCGGATAAGTTGTTTTCTATCAAGTCATGAATTTTAGAAGAACTTTCAGCATCCAAAGCAGAAGTGCATTCATCCAAAATCAGCAACTTTGGCTTTCTGACCAATGCTCGAGCGATGGATAATCTTTGCGCCTGACCACCTGAGATTAATGAAGTATCGATTCTTGAATGTAAACCGTTTGGCAAGGAAATAACAAAATCGTAGATACTAGCCAATTTCAAAGCATCAAAAATCTCATCATCTGAAATATTTTCTAAACCATAAGTGATATTCTCATAAATGGTACCATCAAAGAATTGGGCTTTTTGATCAACTAAGGTAACATTGTCACGTAACCATTTGACGTCTATGTCATTGATATCCATACCTTGGAAGAACAAGGTATTTCTTTCGACTTGATACAATCGCGTTAAAAGTAACGTCAAAGTGGACTTACCAGAACCAGACTCACCTACAATAGCCACGTGTTCACCCTTCTTGACATTGAGACTGAAGTTCTTCAAAACCTTAGCATGTGGAGCCGATGGATAAGAGAAGTTCAAATTGTCAAACGAGAGCATATCATCAGCTTCATAACGTGGAACAACCTCACCAGCTCGTTCGACTTCATCAGCTTGTAATTCCAAAATTTTGAAGATATAACTACCAGATCTTTGACCTCTAGAGATTTCCGGAATTTGAGACATCAATTGAACACATGTCATGATAGAGAAGACCAACAAAGTGAAGGTTTCCAAAGCCTGAGAGGGCGTGTAATTACCGGTGCCAACTAATTTCAAAGCATAGTACAAAAGAATACTTTGAACAACATATGTCAATAAGTTGGTAATAGCAACACCTAAACCTGTGTAGAATGCTCTCTTGAAAGCAGCAACCTTCAAAACAGCAACTCTTTCCTCAAACTTCATCTTGAAGTGGTCATTCAATTTGAGAGTTCTAATGGTCTTGATACCGGTGACAGCTTCGTAGAGTTGAGTTTCTAGATCGGCAACTGCATTCTTGTAGTTGTTTTCACAGTTTTGTAGAAGAACAGAGTAGATACCCGAGCATAGAACAAACATCGGAATCAAAGACAAACAGACTAATGTTAGCTTCCAACCAGTGACCATGGCCCAAGTAATACCACCAGTGGCCAAAACGACAATTGAGACAACAACACTCAAAAAATCGGAGACCAAAGTTCTCAAATCTCTGGCATCGTTCAAGAGAAGAGCATTGACTTCAGCTGGTGTGTGTGTCTTCCCAGCGAACCAATGTAAGCCTTGCAGTTGAAGTTTAGCCAAAGATTTCTTTCTAAGACCAAAGACCCAATTTTCAGCAGAGTAATGCAAGAAGAAATCCTTAATGAAGGAACTCAAACCATCAAAAAAAGCCAAAGCGATAACAACACAGGACCATTTGACCAAATAACCACTGGAACCAACATCTGAGTCTGGTTGTGGGACCAGCCCACTCAATAACTTTGTGAAGGTGAAGGAAAAAACTGGGGAACAGACACCGTTTAAGATGGCAAATACAATACCCAAAATCAAGAAGAATCTGTTCTCAACCGTTTTCAACATCGTCTTGACAATTTTTGGAATTGGAATCATTTCTGGCCTTTCATCGTCATCACATGCATCCTTTGCTTTTTCTTCGTCGTCCTTGATCTTTTCACTTGAAGCTTGATGGTTTAAGGTTCTTTTTCTCCTTGGTGCTGAGCCAAAGTTCAGGTCAGTTTCAAGCTGAAATTCCAAGCCTTCAGATTGTTGGATAGCACTAATTGGGTTAACAAGGGAAAGTGCTTGAGTGGACAAACGCTTGTTCATCTTCTGCAAGAAAGTGTTTCTCTTCTTCTCTTGGAGAGCAAAAGTACTGTCGTGGATCTTACCCACAGTTGAATCCTGAAGGGAAGTCAAGTGCTGGAAAAGACCAGAGTTCTCTAAATCTCTTCTGTAACCACGTTCCGCAACGACACCGTTTTCTATCAAATAGACATAATCATTCTTACCAATCTGATTGTACTCGTGGGTCAAAATTATTGTTGTCTTACCCCGTCTCCATTTCTTAATCGCGTCAATAATCAGTTCTCTCAAGACAATATCCAAAGCTGAAACAGATTCGTCCAATATCAGGATAGCGGTATCTCTTAATCTGGCACGCGCAATGGCAACTCTTTGTTGCTGACCACCACTTAAGGCAATACCGTTAGCACCAACCACAGTATCCATACCATCTTTCAAATCACGAACAACTTCTTGTAGCAAAGCCATCTGACATGCTTCTTGGAACTGTTCCTCACTGACGCTTTCAAAACCATCAGAACATTTACCCATGAGGATGTTGTTTCTTAAGGTATCCTTGAAAAGAGTTGTGGTTTGTTCAACCAAGGTGATATTATCAGTTAACCAGGTTAAAGATAGTTGGTTAACACTGAAACCATCGATTTCAACTCTGCCGGAGGTTGGCTGGTAAAAGTTCAATAACAAGTTACCCAAGGTGGATTTACCAGAACCAGATCTACCAACCAAGAAAGTAGTTTGACCGGCTGGGAAGTGAATGGAAACATTCTTCAAGATCTTCGTATCTGGTCTAGTTGGATAGGCAAAGTTGATGTTCTTGAACTTGATGTCACCCGTACAGGTTTCAGGATATAACAAAATGTTACAGGAGTAACCCTTGTCGATTTTGGTGTTGAACTTGGTTTCAATGGTGGCGATCTTACGTAGTTCAATGAATTCCTGTAATCTTTTGATAGCGACTCTAGCCTTTTGAACCAACAAGATTTGTGGCAAAAGACCTCTAAAGGTCTCACCAAGAATCAAACAGGAAGTGAAACACGTAACGACACTGCCAGCATCCAAATTACCCTTTCTAACTTCCGTGGAACCAAACCAGAATGCTTGGACGAACATACAAAGCATCAAGAATTTGAGAATCCCATTGTTAGCACTGGATAAAATAGTCATCTTGAGGAAAGCTTTCTTACATCTGTAAACAGCTTCAGCGAATCTTTCATACTCAAAATTTTGAGTTGAGAAGACTCTTACCAACTTGGCAGACGTTAACGACCAATCTAAGATCTTTGCCGCACCAGCCGTTTCAGTGTTTTCGAGCTTTTGATACTTCTCAATGACTCTGGTGGAAAGGAAAGAGAGAATGGTGATGGCTGGAGTAGAAGCTAACATGACCAAAGTGACAGACCAAGATGTATATAGAGAAACGCAAGTCAATGTGATAATGGACACAACGCTTTGTAACAACAATGCAGTAGCTTCTGCAGTACCGGATCTCAACTCTTCAACACATCTGTTCATTTGAGTCAAATCTCCCATAATTTTCTCACTTTCATCATACCAGGAAATCGGCTTGTTCAAGAAAGTCTTAAACATATTCTCTCTGGCCCTTAAACCTTGTCGTTCACCAATTTGTAACCAACAATAAATGGTAATCCAAATAAAGACAATGGATGCCGCACCCAACGCAAGCAAAGACATTGTAGTGGAAGTAACCTGTTCCATGTAATCGTGGTTATCGTTAAACTTCCCATTGACATAATCACTAAGGGTCTGGAAGATCTTACCCATGAGCACAGATGATACAGCTGGAGTAAATGCACTGATAATGGTGACGATGATACCGCATACTAACAATGGAGAATCCGATCTATTGGAGAACATGAAGATTCTTGCTGTCTTTAGCTTGTTCAAATAAGAACCACCATCCTCTTTACGATCTTCTGTTTCAATATCCAAATCAAAGACCTTGTGCTCTGGACGCATTTGGTCCAAGGAATGAGTAGGGTCCTTGAACGGCCTCCCATCTGCTATGTATGTGCTATCAGATTTGAGTGTGTCTGGCGAAGGTAGCAACATATTAAACGAATGACTGAAGTGAATAATATTCCACTAATTGACAACAAAAGGATAGTATGTGTTTGGTTTTGTCTTCAAACACTATGAAGTCCATCTCAGACCATCTTTAACGGTGATATTTGAGACATGAAGCAGAAAATCATCTTTGTTTTTAAATCATCTAATATTTTACAGATCTACAACATCTTTGAAACAGATGGACTAGTACTTAGATGAGGCCAAAGCATTGTTCTGACAGGATAGCACTTATTTATTTCCTGTTTCAGAAAGATCAATGGTGAAAAAGAAAGCGTTTAAAAACCTGAGTCTGCGTCAGATTTCGCGGAATCTTGTATCAGAGCGCATCAAATATTGCAGAATATGTCACCGAAGTTTTCTCCCTAATTTACCGATTGCCGCAACTCAAAATAAAGAATAAGAAATGAAAAGAATCCTTCCTTGTGATCATACTGTATGTTGAAGTAGGATATTATAGTTGTCACGAATTTTTAATGGTTCTGTTGTCTCTCACTACTTTTTTTTGCCGGTGGAGAAGGTATATTGAACAAACTACAACTCTTGATAATGAAGAGATCTACGAAATTTGAGTCAAAAAAACCCTTTATTTCACCTTGGATGTCGCAACGAATCAGAAAAATACTGTCGTTGAAATATTTTTATGATAAAAAGAAACAAAAAATCGACATACGTCCCACTTGATTTGACCGGTTATCAGGATGTTACCCGTACAGCATAGCGTAAAGTAGAGTAGTGGTACATGTAACTAAATTTTTGATTTAGGTTGGATGTGATCTCGGATGCTTTAAAATGGAATAAATTCCTTTAGGAAACAGACAATATATCCTTAATTGTTCCCAAATCTGTCAAGGGCCTGTCGGTCTGCTGGGGCTATTTGCCGCGAATCAATTGAAAAGAATCACCCGGCCTTCCCCCGTTTAGTTAGCTGTCTTGTGACATTATCACATGCGAAAGTTGTTAGATTACTTCGGTGGCGAAAGAATCTTTATCAGGCCTGGTATAAAAAGACTAAACAATCTACAATTGAAATAGTCTGATGAATCCTCCATTATTGGATTAAACCTTTACATTACCGATACAGTTTAACAGAAATGTCCTTCTCTGCTCCAACACTGAACGATATCGTTGAAGTCATTAACCAATTATATCATGAAGTCGATTTAACAAAATCCAGTCTTTTATGTAGGTTCCTCCTCAAAATAATCCAAATATTTTAATTTGCAGTCACTAACTGTTGATCACTCATAGATTCTTTAGCTTCAATTGCTTTCAATCCAATCTTCTGGAATATCATTGCCAGAACAGGTATGCTGTTTCCAAACACAAACCAGATCTATAGCACCCAATTACTAACATTGAATTCCAGAATACACAAGCCATATCTTGACAAAGATAGCTGGAGGTAAACGGAGAGGTTGCTACTTGCTCGCTGGTACCATTTTTTCCCTAGGTATATACCGTGACTATCTCTTCAAGAAAGCACTAGAAGAACAAGTTCAATCTTCTTTGCTCGTCTCTCCATTGGTGCAATGGGCCGGTATCGCAAGCTTTTCCCTTGGTAACATCTTTGTATTGACTTCGATGTATGCTTTGGGTATCACAGGTACTTATTTGGGTGATTACTTTGGTATTTTGATGGATGAACGTGTTACAGGGTTTCCTTTCAATGTTGTCGATAACCCAATGTACATTGGTTCCACTCTATCTTTCTTAGGGACATCACTTTACTTCGGGAAACCAGCCGGTTTACTTGCAACTTTATTTGTTCATTTGATGTACACAATTGCATTGAAGTTTGAAGAGTACGTATATCTGTCTTTGCCAACTATAATGTTATCTGTTTCATGACTTACTAACATCAATCAACTTTAGACCTTTCACTGCTAAGATTTACTCCAAGAGAGACGAAGACTCCAAGAAGAGTATTTGAAATACCAATGTCACCAGTTGATATATAGTAATTTTCATTTGAAAAGAAAACGAACAACAACAACAACAATAACAACAACAACAACAACTTATAAATAGCCCTTTTAAATAAACTAATTACAGGTAATTATCACTTACATTGAAGTACTAAAAAAAGTCAGAAATATAACTCAAATGTACCCTATTTTTTGCTCACGTGATGTTTTCAAAAGAATTGCATATAGGTCCGCGCACGCTTATTTTCGCCGTGCAATCATCAAATTTTTTTATTCAGTTGGAAAATGCAAGACAAAGTCAACGATGCTCAAATTAAAAGGAACTTTCTTTTGAAAATTTTTATATTACCATTGTTAAGGAAGTATATCAGCAATTCATCATGTCTGACCAACCACAACAAGGCTACAATGCTGACAACCTTCAGCAAGATTTTCAAAACCAATCGTTGAACGACGCTCAAGGTCAACAACAACAACCTAAGCGTCAATACAACTTCAACGCTGCCCAATCTTTCCAACCAGGTCAACAATACAACAACTATAACCAAGGCCAACAGCAATACAACAACAACTACAACCAAGGCTACAATAATTACAACAACAATAACCAAGGTTACAACAACTACAACAACAACCAAGGTTACAACAACTATAATAACAACAACCAAGGCTACAACAACAATCGTGGTGGCTACAACAACAACCGTGGTGGCTACAACAACTACAACAACAACTACAACAACAACAACTACAACAACAACTATAACAATAACTATAATAACCAAGGCTACAACAACTACAATAACAATTACAACAACTACAACCAGCAACAGCCAACTCAACAAACTGGTATGTCTCTTGAAGACTACCAAAAGCAACAAGCTGAAAAGCAAGCTGCTTTGAACAAGCCAGCTGTTAAGAAGACTCTCAAGCTAGCTCCATCTGCTGGTTCCAGTATCAAGATTGCCAACGCTGCTCCAAAGAAGGAAGAACCAGCCGTTGAAGAACCAAAGGCTGAAGAACCAAAGGCTGAAGAACCAAAGGTTGAAGAACCAGCTGCTGAAGCTGCTGAAGAGCCAGTTGTTGAAGCCAAGAAAGAAGCTCCAGTCGCTGCTCCAGTCTCTGCCAGTCCTTCTTTGACTCCAGCGCCAACTCCAAAGCCTTCCGCTCCAATGTCCAAGAACACTTCTGATGTTCTTCAAAAGGAACAAGAGGAACAAGTGGATGAGGAAGTCGTCAACGATATGTACGGCGGTAAGGACCACGTCTCTATCATCTTCATGGGTCACGTCGATGCCGGTAAGTCCACTATGGGTGGTAACTTGTTGTTCTTGACTGGTACCGTTGACAAGCGTACCGTTGAAAAGTACGAAAGAGAAGCCAAGGATGCTGGTAGACAAGGTTGGTACTTGTCCTGGATCATGGATACCAACAAGGAAGAAAGAAACGATGGTAAGACCATTGAAGTTGGTAAGTCCTACTTCGAAACCGACAAGAGACGTTACACCATTTTGGATGCCCCAGGCCACAAGATGTACGTTTCTGAAATGATTGGTGGTGCTTCCCAAGCCGATGTCGGTGTCTTGGTCATCTCTGCCAGAAAGGGTGAATACGAAACCGGTTTCGAAAAGGGTGGTCAAACCAGAGAACACGCCCTTTTGGCCATCACCCAAGGTGTCAAGAAGATGGTTGTTGTTGTCAACAAGATGGATGACCCAACCGTCAAGTGGTCCAAGGAAAGATACGATGAATGTACCTCCAAGTTGGCTGTCTACTTGAAGGCCATTGGTTACAACGTCAAGGACGATGTCAAGTTCATGCCAGTTTCCGGGTACACCGGTGAAGGTTTGAAGGACCGTATCTCTGCCAAGGTTTGTCCATGGTACCAAGAAGAATCCTTGTTGGAGTTCTTGGACAACATGAAGCACATGAACAGATTCATCAACTCTCCGTTCATGATGCCAATCTCTGGTAAGATGAAGGACTTGGGTACCATTGTTGAAGGTAAGATTGAATCTGGTCACGTCAAGCAGGGGACTAAGTTGATGTTGATGCCAAACAAGGCTCAAGTCGAAGTCTTGACCATCTACAACGAAACTGAAAATGAAGTTGAATCCGCTTTCTGTGGTGAACAAGTCAGAATCAAATTGAAGGGTGTTGAAGAAGAAGACATCCAAGCTGGTTTCGTCTTATCTTCTTTGAAGAGCCCAGTCAAGACCGTCACCAGATTCGAAGCCCAAGTCGCCATCGTTGAATTGAAGTCCATTCTATCCTCTGGTTTCTCTTGTGTCATGCACGTCCATACTGCCATTGAAGAAGTCGTCTTCAAGGAGTTGAAGCACAAGTTAGAAAAGGGTACCAACAGAAAGTCCAAGAAGCCACCTGCTTTCGCTAAGAAGGGTATGAAGATCATCGCTGTTTTGGAAGCTGCTGCTCCAGTCTGTGTTGAGACCTACAACGATTACCAACAATTAGGTAGATTCACTTTAAGAGATCAAGGTCAAACCATTGCCATTGGTAAGATCACCAAGTTATTAGAATAAATGGGTTAATTTAGGTGTGTGTGTGCGTGCGCGCTCGTGTGTGTATATATAATCTCAATATATTTTTCTGTGTTTTTGTTTACTTTATGTGAGAATGTGAATTAATAATGTATTAGTTCTATAGCTATATCATATGTACCGTCTCAAATATTGCTGCTACCTAAAGGCTGGCCGGTAATAACTGTTCCACCAAATCCATAAGGTTTTCCACCCCAACAATGATATTCTCATCATATCCTTTACCTGGAACAACTCTAGAATGGGCAAAATCAATCAACGACAAAAGACTCAACGGTGCTATTTTATGCTCTTCTTCGTCGTCTTCTTCTTCGTCGTCGTCGTCGTCCTCAAATGTATAGTCGTCTCTAAAAATCATATCAGTGTTATCCAACTCGTCCCATCTATCAGCATCTGCTTCGAATATCAAGAGTAGACTGCCAGATACTATTCTGACCTCCTTCTCCAATAGGCAATTATATAACAATTGTAACCGTGTAAATGTGTTTCTGATGATTATTTCTTGTTGTTCTTTAGAGAGCTTATTGGATTTGAAAAAGATTTCGAAATTTTCCTTGACTGTATCCTTGGTTAAAGCCCTTCCGTAGTATTTATCAAACCACGTATATCCTTCTTGATCCACTGATACGGAACCCTTAGTGTGTGATAAGGAATAAGGAAGGATGATATTGTTATTATAGATCTTCATTCCACAAACTCTGTAACCGAGAGACCCAGATGTGGTCGATGCACTAACCTTAGCTAACCTTTGACGTTTTTCCTCAGTGGAAGTGCTGTCGGTGAGCTTGGAACCTAACTTAATATCAATGATACATGGCTTTCTGAAACCGTGCAATAAATTCTCAAGTACAAGATATGTCGTATCGTCATCTGCCTGCTGTTGTTGTTGTTGTTGTTGTTGTCGTTGCTGTTGGATTGAACCAATTGTAAGATTATCAAGTTGCATTTGTACTTCTTGAGTTGTGGGTAAATCTGAAGAAATCCCGTTCTGTAGGGTTCCCATGAACTTGGGAGTCCAATCTGTGAGGTTCATTCCATCTTCAACTGGGGATGTACTGCTTTCTTGTTCATAAATTTGGGTATAGAATTGGATTTCCTGAGCTGTTGAAGGCTTAATGAATAGAGATTCTGATGGATCAGACAACGAACCATCATGGCCTGCTACCTGGTGTTTAAATGGTTTAAAATCAGTCATTTGTTGCAAGATTTAAACAGACAATCAAGTCTGAAATACGTGTGTTGGACCTAGGACTATGCATGGTTTCCCTTTGAAGCTAATCGTTTGGAAACTTCCACAACTGGAAGTTAAATTTAGATATTGGCCTGTTTTGGTCAAGCCTCGCCTTAATGCAGGGGTGCTCGAACACGATCTATGAAACACGTTGGCGGGGGCTCAGTTCCTCCTGGGCCTGCTGCCACTGCTGCACTTCGTTCCAGGTGCTTGCTGGCTGTGCATTAGGAAAAAAGGATTCACGAATGATACACAGACGTACAAAACGGAAAAACAATTTCACATTCAACTAACAACAAAGACAGATAGCTAACTATTTGAGGCTTCAACTTTTGATCTTCACCCCCAACCTCAATCAATCACAATGTCCAATAACGTACGTACCCAATCTCGTGTCATCGATTTGCCCAATTAATCAGAATTTTCCCACAGGGCTGTTGGTGAATTGCTTGTCAAGTTTGCAATCAAACCAACCGGCAGGCACAAATCACAAAACAAAACGATGATAGAAACATTTGAATACTAACAATCCTTTGAACTCCAGTACGGTTACAACAACAACTCCAACCCATATGGTCAAGACTATGAGTTAGACTCGTACGCCAACGCTGGTGGCCAAGCCACTGGCGGTGACGACGACTTTGTTAATTTCATGAACAACATCCAATACATCAACGAAGATTTAGAGAACTACAAGCAATTAATCGAGCTGATACAATTCAACCAAACCAAGATTGTCAATGAAATCAGCGAGGACAGCTCTGCCAGACAACAATTGGACAGTTTGATCGCCCAAGCCTCTTCGTTACAAAACAAGTTGAAGCAAAACATCAAAAAGGCTCAACTTGACGCTTTAAACGACAGCGCAAAGAAAGCTCAGGCCGAAAACTCCAGACAAACTTTCCTCAAATTGATCCAAGACTACCGTGTCATTGAAGCCAACTACAGAGAAAGCAACAAGGCCCAAGCTGCCGCTCAATACAAGGTTGTCAAGCCTGATGCTACCGAAGACGAAGTTTACGAAGCCATCAACGATGTTGGTGGTCAACAAATCTTTTCCCAAGCCTTAATGAACTCTTCCAGAAGAGGAGAAGCCAAGACCGCCTTACAAGAAGTCCAGTCCAGACACCGTGAATTACAAAGATTAGAAAAGACCATGGCTGAATTGACACAGTTGTTCCACGACATGGAAGAATTGGTTGCTGAACAAAACGTTCAAGTTGAAAACGTCCACCAGTCTGTTGACAACGCCCAAAAGGATGTTGAAATGGGTGTTGGCCACACTGATACTGCTGCCAAGAGTGCCAGAAAGGCTAGAAACAAGAAGCTATGGTGTTATGGTATCTTGACTCTTGTCATCATCATTATCATTGTTGTTATTGTCGTTCCAATCGCTGTCCACTTCTCTTAATCCACTTCAAACCGAGAAGAAGAAGAATAATAATAATAATAATAGTAAGTTTCTATCAGGAAAACTTAGACGTATTACTGTATCATTACATGCTTTTTAAACTGGTGTTTTTTTTGTTTGTGTTATAACCTGTTTCCTTTAATAATTATTTGTGTTCTTTTTTGTTGAATCATATTTTCTTGCGTGTCATTTCGTACTAAATAGAGATATCACTTTTCCTTCAAATTTATCATCGCTTATTCAGCTTCCTTTAGAATTTGATACCATTTCATAAACAGAAGACTTTAAAAGTACATACTTACATTGGAAAAAGAGAAAAAAAGAATAGTTTGAGAGCTTGGGAAGACATTTAATTAAAAAGCTAAACAAATGCTGAAAGGGAAGAAAAATAAAATAAAATAAAATATGGGTCCGTAAAATAGTCCTGATAAGAAACCAACACAATTCGATCAGGGTGGAGTAGACCCAGTCAAACCCATCCCCTAACGTCCACTCCAAGCCGTACGAAACAAAACAAGGTGTATCTGAAAGGTTACTGATTTGACTATTTATCTTCCGGAACAAAAGTGTTCGTATACAACTATAGGTTCCAATAACCAGGACGAACCCGATTATGGAGTTATCTAGAAGGCATAAAGTTCCGGGTGAGGTTTTAAAATAGAAGCTTTGGAGCGGGTCATACCAAGGAGGTTAAAAATTTGGCGAGCGTTGCGTTTTTATAGGGAAGCGCAGAGGCATTGTGGACTCTAACATCCGGACACCTGGAGAGCGTGTGAAATCTATTAGGGCAACAACTAGCCAGCCAGCCAGGTAACCAGGTAGTTAGTTATGTATGCGTTTCAAAACCAAATAAACAGACGAGAAACTAAATAGAACCGTTTATGACTTAAATATACACGAAAGATGACACCCAACTTGGCCATGATAAAATCTCTAATCTTTCTTTTTTCTTTCTTCTTTTTATTTTTAAATAAAACCAACGTATCCAAACTGAATGAACCGCCCCTACTCTTTATATCTCCCGATTCCTACCTCAATCAAATGGAGTCAAGTAAGCTTCAGCAATGAATCTGGCTCTAGCATTAAGGAACAATTTCATCTCACTGATTTCCTTATCGACATCTTCCATGAACTCGATGATGAAATCCACCAATTTCTCCTTGATCAACTTCTCCGTGTTGAAATTTGTGATTAGGAATGAAATATCGTAGCCTTCAACAGGAACACGTCTCAATATGTAGAAATTCTCAGCACGACTCATCAAGAACCTGGTGAACTTAGAAACAAGAATATCTTCAATATCATCAACTTGTTTGATCTTCAAACTTAATCTGACAGAGTTCACTGACGTTTCAATCAAAATCTGTTCATTCTCATTACGGCTGATCAACATTGGGTTCAAAATGGCTTCCACGGTCTTCTGGGCTTCAATTTCTGGACGATTGTGTCTTTCAACCAATTGAGAGGAGAAATCCTGTAAACAGAGAGCCGCTTGGAGTGAGGCACGCACGGTGGCAAGATATGGACGGAGGGATTGGGACTTTGGTGAACATTATTTTTGTTAGTAACTGACGTTCATAGGCTAAAAGAATTGATTCATAGGAGCAGGCTTACCATTGTATGTATTGATAATGATGTGAGATGTGCTGGATTGGGTTAATTGAATGCTGATATCAACAACAACAATCGCTCTAGTGATCAACTTGTCTGTCCAACGCACCTTCAACGTCAATTTCCGCTTTGTTTTTCCCAGGGCGTTGTTCCCGCGGGCGGGCCGTCTGCGCATAGCGAAAATTAAACTCAGACTTAAATTAAATTAAACTAAAGTAAACCAAAAACAGCTGCTGGAGTGAAGGAGCTGAGCTGAACATTCCCGATTTATTTTTTTCTTTCTTTTCTTTGGAGAATACTAAAGGCCATCCAAATCTGTCAGATCCATTGATACATTTTGCCCTTTAAAAGATGTGGCAACAGCTTAAAGACCCTTCCGGGCGTACCTACTACTTCAACACAACAACGTCAGAGTCCAAATGGGAAAAGCCAGAATCGTTGATGACGGATCTTGAAAAGGTTCTCCTAAAGTTCAACCTTAAACAATTCGAAAACAATGGCTCTGTGTATTATTACAACGAGTTAACCAAGGAATCCTTCTGGGATATTCCGGAAGAAGTTTCCAAAGAAATCGAAAGATTGAAGGAAGAACGAGAACTGAAACAAACTGAGAAGGACACACAAACTGCCAAACCAAAGGAGGAGAATAAAGAAATAGAAGAAGAAGAAGAAGAAAGAGAAGGAGAAGCAGAGCCGAAACAAGAAGAACCAACGAATGAAGAACCAAAGAAAGAAGTCATATTGGAAAACTACCACAAAAGGCCAGACGTGCTTTCAACGAGGGCCAACAACACAGACCCAGGTCCTTTGCATCAAATGTTCAAAGATCACAATGTCGATGCCACATGGTCGTTCAATCGAATCATCTCTGTGTGCACAGCAGACCCAAGATACTGGAGTAACTCACTCACGCCATCCCAGAAAAAGTCTGTTTTTGAGGAATACTTGAAATCCAGATCCAAGGAAGAATTGATTAAAGAAAATTCGTCTATTGAAAAGTTCCAAAAGGCCTTTATTTCCTTGTTGGACAACATGGATATCAGGCACTATTCGCGTTGGAAAACTGTGAAGGATAAGCTGATACAAGAACCAATCTATAACTTGTATTTCATCAGTGAGTCGGTCAAGAAGAGAACCTTTTTGGATTACCGTGAATCAATCATCAAGGATCATGAAGCCAAAGAACAAGAATTGGTGTCACAAGCCAAAGAGGAACTTGCGGAATATTTCAAAAGTTTGCAAATTACAGTGGACACGACTTGGGAAAGTTTGATCGTGACGATTGCAAACGATGAAAGATTCAAGAAGAACAAACATTTTGGTAAATTGAACCAAAACGATCTTTTGGCAATGTATAAGGAACATTTGCATTTAATCAGATCCAATCTTAATGCTCAGATAAAGGAACAAGATGCGAAGAACTATAGATCGGATAGAAAAGCCAGAGAAGCGTTCAGTGAATTGCTCACGTCTTTACACAGCGAAGGTATACTGACTGCTGATATCAAATGGTCGGAGTTGTACGACTTCATAATGGACGATGAAAGATATCAAGACATGCTTGGTCGTCATGGGTCCAGTCCGTTGACGCTTTTCAACGAGTTCATCACGCAGGAAAACTTGATCATTAACTCGCTGATGGGTCGTATTGAAGGGACCCTAATTAATGACGGATTCAAGATCATGGAAGACTCAGAAGAACAGAAAGCCAAGTTTATTGAACTTGTCAGTGTTCAAGAAAAATTGGAAGAACTGAATGAAGGAAGAAGAGATGTGATTTACGAGAAATTGATCAAACAATACCAAACAGAACAGATGGAACTGAGATCTCAAAAGCTCAAAGAGATCAATTCCAAGATTGAAAACTTCATCAAATCCCAATTCGATACGTTGTTAGCATCCCATGAAAACGTCAATGCGCTATCAAAAGACCAGATCGACTTCCCAGATTTCTTCACAGATCTATCACCAAAGGATTTAAAATCCCTGCAATACACCAACAATGACGATATTTTCAAACACCTCAAAATCGAATTGATCAAAGCCAATGAGTTGAAAGCTGCTCAATCAAAGAAACGTTCTGCTGGAAATGATCTTACTGGCCCTGCTGCCAAACGGGTGGCAACGGGTCACGTTAAGCCTGCGCCAGTTGAATTGGACTACTGAAAAATTACTAGTGTTTTAATCTCAATTTATAAGCATCTTTAATAATAAAAGGAGAAAAATAGTCGCTATAGCTATAGCATAACCAACAAACAGGTAGAAGGTTGGTTGTGGTACAATAAGGGTTGGTCTTTTGCCCCGCACAAACTGAAAAAGTGTGCAATGGAAAATCCAACTATCAGTACAGCGCGGAAAATTTTTAGTAAGAAAACAAAACAAAAACAAACAAGAGATAGATAGATAGCACACAGAATTAAACCTTACTGACGGCGCCAAGGAATAGCTAGGTCTAATTCTGTTTACCTGTTGTATCCTTGCACTGAAATCATTGAATCTGCTACTTATTGGCACTCGTCTCCTCTTTGATCGTCGATTAGAACACGGGTTTTTTCCATAATGTCGATCGATAACAGCAATGCGCCACCCCGCTTTACGAACATTAATGGTGTTGGTGATATTTCCAGTAGCGGCAACAGCAAGAAAAACGAGGGCAACAACAACAATAAGAACAATAACATTAGCAATAGCACTAATTCTGGTAACACTCCAGGCAGCAATGAAAACGCACATCAACAAGTCGCACACGATTTCTTGGACTCTCATTCGATGCAGATATTTAATGCTACAGATAAGGATTTCTTCAACCATTATGAAAACATGTTGAGGCAGAACAAGGTCTCTTTGAATACCAATACGGGTGGTGCTACTCCAAACGTTTTCAAATCACCAGCTGCTTCAAGCAACAGCAACAATATTAACACACAGTCCCCTCTGAGGAATACAAACATCAACAACACATCTCATAACATGAACAACAACAGCAGCAGCGGCGGCAGCAGAAGCAGCAGCAACAACAACAAGATTGGTAATAGCACCACCACGAATAACAGTAACAACAACAGCAACAACAACAGTCGTGGTAACAACAGCACGAATCCAAACATCCCGTTCCAACAGCCACAACCACAACAACATAACCAATGTGACCATTGCAGACGTCGTCAAGTCGAATGTATTCTCATACCGAACACTTCTGTCTGCGTCCAATGCCAGTCGAAGAATTTGAAATGTAATTTCAACAGACATGTAGTATCGTTGAAAAGAGGGCTAAGTGATGATGGTCAGCAGCAGCAGCAACAACACGGAAACCAACAAGGCAATACGAGTCCAGGCCTCATGAATCTACAGCAGCAGTTTATGATGCAGCAGCAGCACCAAGCTCAACAGCAGTTGAAGAGAAAAAAGGTGCAATATCCCCGCTCGTCGTTTTACATTGGCGACAACAGTACTATTTTCGATAACTTCATTTTCAAGAACTTCAAGCTGGACAAGATCGACCAGTTCAAAGTGGACGATACGTTTAGCATTAGAAAAGTCAACCATGATGTCTTATTCCTTTTGAAGGATGATTTTGAAGAAACCTCCATAATGAGAACAGATTTAGCATTGGAAGAGATTGAAAACGCCATCAAGCCTAACGGTTATAACTTGGTCCAGTTGTTCTTTGCCAAAGTTCATAACAGCTTTCCAGTTTTACACAAAGAGGTCTTCTTGGAGAAGTACGCCCGCTCTTTCAAAGAGTTCTCACCGGCTCTATTGGGGGTTGTTTATCTATTGGCCCTACAGTACATCCCTGATGAAAAGATTCCAAACAAGAGTCTCATTGAGAGTAAGATTTACAGCGTGGTCATGACCACTTTCAACGCCACCATTTCGAAGCCTCGTTTGAGTTCCATTCAGTCAGGGATGATGATTCTTCATTACAGAATCTATCATCGTAACTGGGGTAACAATTGGAATTTGGTCCAACAGATTGTCAGCATTTCAGAGAACTTGGGGTTAGGCATTGATTGCGAGCATTGGAAGCTACCAAAATGGGAAAGATGTCTGAGACGCCGTTTGTCTTGGTTGTTGTTTATTCAGGAGAAATGGATCTCTGTCATTGAATCGAAGATCTCTCATATTATTATCGGTAGAAACTTCAATTTGAAAGTGCTTACGAATGAAGATTTCGCCGACTCTGATGACATCCAATCCATCGAAGTTTTCAGGAATTTTATCAGTTTGACTTTGATTCTAACGGAGATTCTGGAGAAATTTTATAACAAATTGCCCTCTTCTGAACCTAGGAATTTCCAAACAATGCTGTCGTTGGCCAAACCGATCCAAATCCAACTTCGTTCTTGGTACCAGGCCATGCAAAGTTCCAATACCAGCTATCCAAACTTCCTCCAATTCAACTATTACATCTGCGAAATTATGCTCCATAGAAAGATCATTTTGAACATTACAAACAATCCAAACATTTTACAACCTGGTCCAAAAATCCCTGTTGAATTGGTCAAGATATGTAAAGATGCAGCCAAAACTCGTCTATTGGCCGTGTTGAAATTCCTTAAATCGTTGGCTTTGGTGAATCAGGATCTCAACTCCGAATATTGGCATATTACTTCTGTGAATAATCTCTATCTCATTTCCACGTTTTCTTTGATCTTGCTGATGAATTCTTCAGAAGATGGTGCCATGGACAACCAATCAGATTACGGATATGCTAATTTGACAATCGATGAAGATCTGAAGAATCTTATTGGTGAATTTCGTGAGATTTTGAGAGCCTCGAATTTGAAATTCATGCAATCTGCCCGTGTTAAAATAGAGCTGATTCTTTCCAAATTCGACTTCCTTAACCAACAATCCATCACTGCTGGAGTTTTACTAAATCAAAATAACAACAACAACAACCTGCAAAATAACAACATAGCTGGTAGTTTCAACATCTATCAAACACCTGCATACAATGAATTCAATTCTCCAATGAACTTCACCGGCAGCAATGCCGGCACTCCAAATTTCCATAACATTACGCAACAATTACACCAAAACAATATGAATTCCAATCAAGGCAACCAAAACCAAAATCAAAACCAAAATCAAAACCAAAACCAAAACCAAAACCAAAACCAAAACCAAAACCAAAACCAAAACCAAAACCAAAACCAAAACCAAAACCAAAACCAAAACCAAAACCAAAATCAAAATCAAAACCAAAACCAAAACCAAAACCAAAACCAAAACCAAAACCAAAACCAAAACCAAAACCAAAACCAAAATCAAAGTCAAAGTCAAAATCAAAATCAAAACCAGAACAACAACAATAACAACAATAATAATCATAGTACCACCAACAGCAGCAGCCATTATTCTCCATTAGTGAACAATCGTTCACCTTCGATCAACAATCATAGTCCAATGATGGGTGTTGCTGCTCAACAAAGCCCAGGTTTACATCGATCTCCACATAATTAAACGCTTTCTTCTATCTTAATTGCACAGTTTGCAAACCCCATGCATGGGTTTGAGGTTTTTTTTTCACAATCCGGTTTGATTTCTCTCTGTGTTTTGCATATCATGTTTATTGCTTTATAGTTTTAATTGCATATATATTCCATTAATTAATAATATAAACCAAATTATTAAATCAAGCTGCAGTATGTAAGATTCATGCAATTTAGTTGACTACAATGAACTAATAATTTGCGAAACGTGCCGTTTGCGAAAATCTTAAAAAAAATATGCCAAAATATGGGGGGATTTGCGGTTTGCTCAAAACCTTCACTTGGTGGAAAATTTCTTTGCGAAAATCGATTTACCTAAAATCTCTTGTCAATTTGCGAAAGAGAAGGGATTGGCGAAAAAACCAAAAAAAAACACTCCGCAATTTGCGAAAATATCATTTCCGAAAATTACTACTCAAGATCTGCAAAACGAAAAAACATAAAAACATAAAAACACTTATGTTGACCAGAATTTAAGCACGTGAAAAAACTCAGGGCTTATTAATAATATTGACTTGAGATATGTTGGAGCACATTGTTTTTTTTTCCTAGAACAACAACTACTAGAGACCCTGACATATCGACTAGAAAAAAAACACAGACATTGATTCATAACAAAATTAATGGGGTCGTTAAAATAAGCTAGGTTTGACACGGAATGATCGCTGAGGTAATCAAACCAGCAACAAGATATATACATACACAAGATGTCATTCTTGAACCAGACAAAAGAAAAAAATCCTTAGCCAATGGTTCAAAAATTACTCTTGAAATTTCTGTTATGGAAAAGAGTCAAAGGAACCCTCGTATTGTTGTCAGAGTTGACAATGATCATAGCAACATCGTTGATGACGATGAACTTCAACTTTTCAAAAAACTGGATAAAGGGTAGTAATTCACTTTTCCACGAATGGATATAATACTGGAATAATCTGTAGAAATCATCGACTGTGATGTCTGTGAAGTCGGACCTACCACCATTCAACCCGTTGAAATAGTCAACGAACTGTTCAACGTTGTCGTCACTGGTCCGAACACTTGGATACTTGTCAACTGCTTTGGAATAGGGCAACAGCGAAGCATGAGCGAAATGATAAAAGAAGTTGACTTGATAGTAGAAGTCTCTACCAGCTTTGGACATGAAGTCTCTACCAGTGGGGATGACTTTGGCACGAAGAACCTCTGCGTATGTGGCGTTACAGTCCAGGCATGAGCAAAACTTCTTAGCTTCCACTTCATAGGTTCTCAAATCCAAGTCGAAGATCTTCTTTGGGATGTACAGCTTCATATCCAAGAACTCCAAGTTCTGCATCACAGGAGGAGACATGATCGCTTTGTACACCCTGGTGTTAGGAAGAACCATCAAGTTGCCAAAATCAAGCTTCAACCGTCTCAACTTCTTGCACGAGCGAATCATCTTGGCAATTAGCCGATCGTTGAACACAACAGCAATGAGTGTGATATCTTCCAAATTGACAAAGTCCGACCAATCTGCGAACCGGAATATCTCCTGATTGGGCATACTGTCGTGCCAGGAGATGATTGTGAGGTTCTTCAAGTAACGAACATCGAAAATATCGCTCAGCTTATGATGGAGCCACTCCTCCTTCTTGTACACCGAGCGAGGATACAGGTCTTGGCGGCAGTGGTATTTGAAAGAGTTCAGTTCCAGCTTGAATTTAGGCCTGACGACGTTGTTGAACATCAACAACGGATCAATGAACAGTGTCAGATGTCTGAGATGGCGCGTGAGATTCATCGTTAGGTGTTTCGTGAGGTCCATGAGATAAGACCTATCGGGAACTTCCATGGTGGGCAAAGCTTGTGGGGGAGGCAGTTCCAAAGACGTGATATTGGAGGAGTACTTGGATTTTTGGAGACCTTCGCTGTTCATTTTGGGATCGGTGATGTTCTCAATGATTCGTACGCTTTGGGAGTTGTCAGCCACAACTTTGAGCAAATCCAGCTGTAAGTCGATTTCCAAGTCCCAGTTCAACCTGAGTTCATATATTTTGTTGTTTAAGAGCAGGTTCTCCCTTAACGTTCTCACAAGCAGCTTCAACTTATCGTTGGCGTCCTCTTTGGTTTCGTCGATGGAATGGTCTCTCTTCAATTTGAACCAGGACCAGTTGGGCGCCAGGAGATACAAATGGTTCAACCTGGATGTCTCTATGAACGAGTCGTTGAGGTAGATGCGGCGGTAGAGGAATTGAGTGGCTAAATTGTAAAAAAGCTTGCTCACAAGGCACATAGTCACCAGGTCGTCCTGTTGGAGGAACGAAATTATAGACGACTGAATTTCAT
The DNA here is from genome assembly GCA_030581495.1 of Waltiozyma xylosica. Classification (NCBI taxonomy): domain Eukaryota; kingdom Fungi; phylum Ascomycota; class Saccharomycetes; order Phaffomycetales; family Wickerhamomycetaceae; genus Waltiozyma; species Waltiozyma xylosica. Next base: position 45,349 of record JAKTTJ010000034.1, on the reverse strand, counting down.
TGGGAAAATCCGACAATTGGCCTGCCGTGGATTGTGCTGGCTTTAGATCTGTCATTACTATGTCTTCAATTTCAATTTCAATTTGAACTTCAATTTCTGTTGGTGGTTCAACCACTATTTCTTCTTTTTCTTCTTTGTCTTCGTCTTCGGGCGAAGAACAAGGTGGCGAATGGTGGAGGAGTTCGTGGCTCATTGCAAAGGGTTCTGAAAACCTTTGGATTTCGATATTTGGTAGAACTGTCGGTGATGAAGAGCCTGGTTCACTGCTACTGCTACTGCTACTACTACTGCTCGAGTCCGTAGAAAAGTCATCAAATCCTCTAAACGGACTGTTGTGATTGTGTGTGATTGATTCGTATGGTAAGCGCATCGGGGATATTAGCCCATCCGTCGTATGCGATTGCGGGCTCAGTGACATTTTTGTTGTGGATTGATTGAGTGGCTTCTCGGTGGATTATTCTGACCGTTTGAGCTACCAGGTGATACTGTTTGTATATATGTATATAAATATACTGTTTCCTGATTGTTTGGGATGTTCTTTAAATAGACAGAGACTGGGAATTGTGTCAAGTATTTAAACATATTGTTCTGTTCCTTCTATGCTTGTCCTGCACGGTGCCAAACCCCCAGCCATCCATCCAGGCGCCCGGACCCTTTCTCAGCCGATGATCGGATGTGCGCCGTGACGGCCACAGAGGCCCCACTCAGGGAGAGGCGGCAGGCGGCGGTGTTGAAATTTCGCAGAGCTCAGCTCAAACTCAAATCTCCAACCAACCCTTTCTATGATGAAATAACTACCGTCTTTCTGTGCCGGCCGGATCTACATACTTTTTCATTTCTTAGCAAAGTAGTACAGCTAGTCATTTTTTGTGATACTAGACCACCTACCCCATTGATCATCTGTTCCAGAATCTTGTTAATAAACCTCCCATAACCACTACTATCACCAATTAATTCCATTTGCATAATAAATAAATCCACAATGTCTTCATTCCGCCGACTGTATTCTACAGCCACAACCACAGCCACAGCAACTGTCACATCAACAGCACGTCGTCGTTTCTACCAGAACTTTGACAAATCCATGTACTATCCAATCTTCCTAACTGTGATTTTCGGTTCTCAGTTGATCAACTTGATGAATAAACAGAGAGATTATGAGACTCTGGAGAGGAAGTATCAATTGAAAATTTCTAAAATAGAAGAAATTATGAATATGATCAAAGAACAAGGTGTGGAAAATGTTGATGTTGCAAAAGAGTTGGAATTAGTCAATAGATTGTTCAAGAATGGGAATGATGCCAGTTTGACAGTCTCCAAGAAAACCCATGAAGAATCCATGTTGAGCAGTGCAGAAGATGACATTAAAGAAGAAGATTTATTAAAGATGTTGGGATTAAATGACCAAACATCCAAGAAATCAACAATAACAGCAATCACTACTACTACTACCACTGCCAATACATCTCAAAATAAACAAGAACAGCTTCCTAAATTATCGGAAATGAACGTCTCAGAACAAATAGCATTTGAAAAGGAACTGCAAAACTATAGAGTCAAGACAGAAAATCATACTATAGTGGAAATACCAGGTGATTATGTGGACGCTGCAAAGGATACCAAAATTAAGAAATTCTTGTGATGATCCCCCCTTATGAACTTTAATGCATGTCATGTATATATATGAAATAGAATGGTACTGTATAGCATTACATTATGCTATTATTATTAGTACACCGAAACCTTTAAATCAAACAAAGTTTGTCATGTAACGTCTATATTAGGAGATTGATTTTTGACCCATTTCTTTAGTCAGTGTGGTAAAATGTTTTTTTTTCCGAATTAAAGAATTAATCCATCGTTCTAAGCGAATTAGCTATTTAATAATACCTACTATCATCCTTTAAGTTGTTATAAAATAACCGCTCAACCTGTGCCCACTTAAACTTCCTTTATTTATAGCAATTTATAATTAACTATCTCATAAAAAGAAATTTGGTCTTTATCAAACAAAGTTCATAATGGGCAACTTGGCCGAGTGGTTAAGGCGAAAGATTAGAAATCTTTTGGGATTTCCCGCACAGGTTCGAGTCCTGTAGTTGTCGTTATTTTTTCCCATTTTATTTTCTTATTATCACCGTTTATATAATAATACGATCTCTCAATGAAAAAAATAAATCGTAAAGCAATAGAAACGTTGCAGATCCAATCAGTTGGGAAAGTGCAAATTGATTTATACAGTTACAGTGGAGTATTTATATATAAAGAATTCTGTTGGAGCGACGATAACCTGTTCGGCAATGGATAACCAACACACTGAGTGTAGAGCTTGTAGATGAATCTAAGGACAGATCTAGCAAGTTAGACATATCACTGGCATGTATATTCTAGTGTTAGAGAATGATTCCGGTAAACTCTAGACTTAAGAGGCATGGTCAATACAAAAAATGATTTACAATAAGTCTAGTGTTTATAACCTTTATATATTATACATTTTACCAAAGTTTAGTGAAGCTTCACATTCAGACATTCCAATCTGGACGATAGAATGGCCATTCAAATTGTCTACCAACATTAATCTTCACACCCAACCGATCAGCCCAAACCCAAGGCAATCCTGGATTCTTCAAGATTGGTCTGCCAACTAATACAATATCAGCATCACCTTCTTCAATGACTTTATTAGCATACTCCGCATCAATAAAGCCACCAACTGCTGCAACTTTGATCTTATCACCAACAGCTTCTTTGATAGCCTTAGCATAAGGAACTTGGAAACCTTGGTGTGTTGGACGCCTCTCAGCATTTGGGTTATTGCCGCCTGACGAGGCATCGATGACATGGACACCTCCATGTTGAACTAGGACTTTAGCCAATTTGACAGAATCGTCAATGGTCCAAGCTTCTGGGTCTGAAGGAGTTAGCTCATCGGCAGAGATTCTTAGAAATGTTGGATGGGTTTCGGATTTGACAGCATCAACTATTTCCAATAGGAACCTGATTCTGTTTTCAAAAAAGCCACCGTATTGATCGGTTCTTTGATTGGATGAAGCAGAAAGAAATTCACTGATGAGATAACCATGAGCACCGTGAAGTTCAACGAAATCGAAACCTGCAATTTCATAAGATCTTTTAGCAGCATCAGCAAAATCTTGAACGACACTTTGAATCTCTTCAACTGTCAATTCGTGTGGAGTGATATACCCTTGTAAATCGCCATTGTTGAAAGCCAAGGGAGAAGGTCCCACAACAGCACCTTTGACATCAGACCAACCATTCAATTTAGAATCAATACCGAATTGCAAATGTTCAGAAGGTGAGATACCTGATGCTTTTCTACCCCCATGGCCTAATTGAATCCCAATCTTGACGCCTTGTGAATGTGCAATATCCACAACACTCTTCCAGGCCTTGGCTTGTTCGTCGTTCCAAATCCCTGCGTCTTCCGGAGACAATCTACCATTCTTCTCAACAGCTGAAGCTTCAACGATGATTAAACCTGAACCACGTAGGGCAAATGAGCCATAGTGGATCTGGTGGAACTGATTCACTTCACCGATATGTTCACCATGCGCAGGTGCCGAATAGGTACACATTGGAGGGACACCCACACGATTGTTGATCACGAAACCTGGGAAGATTTCCAAAGGTTGAAACAATGGAGGTAGCGGTTCATTTGTGGATTTTGGTTGACCAGTTGCCCCGAATTTATTCACAGGTAAGAAGAAATCCACTTCTTTGGAGGTCTTGGTTTTGAACTTCTCCACAATATAATCTGGGGTTGGTTCTGCTTTGATATCTTTTGTCATGTTAAGCTGTGGTACTCAGTATGTAATACACTGGTGTTAGAAAGAGCTAGTCATGAGCAGTAGATAATGGAAAAGCTGGAATTTGAAGGAGGTTTTATATTTCTGAGCGACAAAACAATTGGATGATTTGATTATTAATGTGTTCGTGGTATGTATATGTTTTGATGTGGCTCGTCATTCACCCGTGATGAGGTGGCAGATTACAAATCAAAAGTCTTGAAACAAGCTGTGAGAGGGAAGTGAATTTGCTCAGTAGGCATCGACAAATGAAATCCATGAAGAAGTATCTCTGTTAAGTGAGAAATCAACCAAAAGGTAGACGGAACGTTTTTGTGTATTAAAAGAAAAAAACAGTTTTCAAAGGATGTTATGGAACCTGAGTTTCATTCCCCCCAGATAATTTCTATTTAGCGAGCGAACACATCAGTTTGGCGCCCTTGCCACACAGGGCACGAATATCATGTTAGCCTACGTACGGTCCCCCTACGTCAAGAAAAATGCAGGCGGAGTAGTTAGAGACAGTCGAAACCTCAGACAGGAGCGGGATCGCTTGCAAGCAACAACAACAGCTCTAGCAGCTTTCATGAAGCGAAAAACAGAAAATCAAAACAAGCCACATATATCGTCAACCCCAAATTTTATCTGGATTGAATATATCTTATTTTGATTGATCTCAAAGTACGTTCCTAAGTCCACGCGGAAAGACAGTTCACTCTACCTGAACCCACCACAATCACACCAAACTTGTTCTGGCTGGATCAATCAACATTGCAATTCCCACAGACGCGACGACGAGCCACTATTATAGGATAACACTTGTACAAACAAAATGGTCGCAGATAAATACATCGGTCTTGCGCTGGCTATATCCTCCTCTTTTGCCATCGGTACGTCCTTCATCATCACCAAGCAAGGTCTTAAAGACGCCTCCAAGCATGGTTTCGACGGTGATGGTCACGAATATTTGAAGAATCCTATCTGGTGGGCCGGTATGCTTACGATGGCCATTGGTGAAATAGCGAATTTCGCAGCTTATACCTTTGCTCCAGCCATTTTAGTCACTCCATTAGGTGCCCTGTCTGTTATCATTGGTGCTGTCTTGGCCTCCGTGTTCTTGAAGGAAGAATTGGGAACCTTAGGGAAGCTCGGTTGTGCTATCTGTCTTTTAGGCAGTGTTATTATCGTCTTGCATGCTCCAAGCGATAGAGACATTGATACCGTTGATGAAATCTTGGAGTATGCGCTGACTCCGTTGTTCTTGTTCTACGTGTTAGCTGTCACCGTTTTCGCTCTTGTGATGATCTACAGAATTGCGCCAATCTACGGTTCCAAGAACCCAATCTACTACATTTCCATCTGTTCTTCCGTCGGTTCTATTTCCATCGTCAGTATCAAGGCTTTTGGGATTGCCCTGAAACTAACCTTAGGTGGTAACAACCAATTCACTCACTTGTCCACCTATGTTTTCCTTGTCGTTGTCGTTGTTTGTATCATGACTCAAATGAACTACTTCAACAAAGCCTTGGACCAATTTGACACCTCCATTGTCAATCCATTGTATTACGTCACCTTCACCACTGCTACGCTAGTTGCCTCTTTCATTTTGTTCAGAAACTACAACGATGCTGGTCCAAAGGATTCTATTAGTTTAATTGTTGGTTTCCTAATCATCTTCTCCGGTGTCTTTTTGTTGAACATTTCCAGAAAGAAGAACAAGAACCAACATCAACAATTGTTCAATCAAAGCGATGACTTGGCTGATATTCCTTTAGAAAGCGGTGTCGGTGCTGCTTTCCAAACCAGAAGATCTTTGAATATTCACAGATCTGGCACTGGAGTCAGTGTTAATGATAATGAAGAATCTGTTGGTTTAAGAAGATTTGATAGTTTGAGTTTACACGAAGATGACGAAGACGCCAGATTCCACGTCTAACTCCAACCTACCAGCATATTAGAATAAAAAGTAACATGAATATATATACAACAAAATTACCATGTTTGCTACGGTGTTTTTTTACAAAGATTTATAACTTATGTTTTGTTGAATTAGTATTATCATTATTACAAAGAGAACCAGAAGAGAAATAAAGTCTTTTCGATTTGTTTAAATGTCATCGATATCTAACTCTTCAGATTCTTCATCTTCGTCATCATCAGCAGCACCGAATTCGAAGTTGACATCGTCTTCTTCTTCATGGCCGAAAGTATCAGTTTCGTTAATCTTAGCGTTTTCTGGTAATTCACCTTGAGACTTTAAGGCTCTGGCTTCATCAGAAGAGTACTTTTGGATAACATCACATTGATCATCTTGGAAATCTCTCAAAGAGACAAGAATGATATCACCTTGGGACATCCAGACCTTCTTTCTTAACTTACCTCTGATGTGAGCCATTCTCTTGATACCATCGAAACATTGGGCTTCAACACGACCGTTACCTAACATCTTGGTGATTTGAGCATATTCTTGACCTTCATCCTTGTAGATTAATTCTCTCTTTTGGTTGTCAGATTCGTTCTTACCTCTTCTTCTGTTCTTACCACCTTTACCTTTACCACCAGCTTTAGCCATTTTGGATGATTCTGTTGAGTTATAACCTCAAAATTAACTTTATTACAGCGCTCATCCTTAGCGCTCTTTTGTCTTCTTTTCATTTTTCAATTTTTTTGCGCCCTCAACAAACTTGGTTACTGAAGTTGGAAAGATCAGTTGAAAAATCTATCATGCAAACGACTTCGCGAAGACAGGTGATGTAATAAAACGTTAGAAAATATCCCAATAAGGAAATTAAGCAACTCACTGATTATATAATCGATATGCGAAATATTCAAATCCAGCTAGATCTTCATTTTCATAAACAAACAACAGCATCTATATATGGGAAAAAAAATATATTTTAATTAAACAATTTCACATCACCACACCACGTTATCACTAAAGAGATGGATCCATTTGAAGCTAGACTACAGTTCAAACAACTTCTCACAACACTCAATCCCTCATACCAAGCCATACAGAAAGTCATATCATTTGCACTCAAGAACCATGAACTACATGTCGATCTCCATTCAGTCATGATGGATAGGTTAGAACAACTAGATTTGAACTCAAGAATGAATGTTTTGTTCTTCATTGAAGGACTTATATCTTCTGTTTTTTGGGAATTCGGGAATAAGGAAGAAGATGGTCCAAAACCATACGTTGATAATCTTTTGATAGATTTTTACAATGTTTTGGAGAAGGTTGTCGTCAAAGAGAATTTAGTTAATTTGAGTTCGGCAGCACAGATATTGCAAAACGTTGGGAATTGTTACAAAAGAAACCATTTCAAGGGCTTTGAAATCCCTACGGAACCTATTGATAAATATGAAGCTTTAACTATTGACAATTTAAGGAAAGAATTCAGTTCCAATGAAATAGTGAAAAAAAAGATAGAAGATTCAACAACTGTGTTTGAGAAATGTTGGTTTCTTTTGATCTTGATGAAGAGAATAAGTTTAATCAACAGATTCAACCAAATCAACAATATTAATGAAGAAGAAGATTCGCAGATTAATATTGATGCTTTGAAACCATTGAGCAAGGAGCAGATCAACAATAGAATGGAATCTGATAGAGAACGCCATAAGAAATTCAAAGAAAGCAATTGGATAGTTTCCAGACCTTCACAGAACATAGACGAACACGAGTTCAGTAAAATCTGGGATCAGTATAACGAATTAAACGATGTCGATTGTAGGGACATTGATGAATTGAATCAAATTGTTAAAGAAAGTTACCAACTTTAAATACTGAAAAGGTATATGATTCTGAAATGCACATCTTGAAATTCTTATAGAATTTAATTCACGTGTAGATGTTTCTGAATTGATCTAGGAACCATCTTTCTAAAAACAGAACTCTTTTCTTTTTTTTTGGACTTATAAAAGTCCAAAGTCATTCTTTTGGTTCAAAGGAAACCTTGGGAATCTAGTGATTCTTTTCGTTGAAAGTTACAATTAAACATGGTTCGTTATTATCACTTTTAATTAACCGCCAGAACGGAACAACTCTGCCGTCATAGCCCTTTCTAGGAATTTCACTTAGTGCCGGCGTACGAGAATCCTGCTGCCTAGCGAAGCTCGTGATGCGCCAGTGCTTCGGAAGATCTTCACCTGTGCCTGCGTTTACGCCAACGCTTGGGCAATTGAGAGAAAGAAGGAGAAATCTCATGATCTTGCTTATAACGAATATCTAGACGAGACGAGATCCAAACACCTAGATTATCCCAATACATTGATTGAAATCTAATCAAGCCATTAGCCACTCAATCAAACTTCATAATCTTTGTTTTAATTTAATTGTTTGTGTTTTTTCTTCGTTGGCTTCAACCCACCTTCACTGAAATATCACTCGCTACCCCAACTGTAGAAAGACGCCACCGTCTTTAGATTTGAAACAGCCCTCCAGTATCACAACAATGACCTTAATAGTCGCATCATTGTAAGTAATCATAGAGTGTTGTATCATCTCCAGCAATTACTAACGAAAAATACAGGTTTCTTCCATACTCGGTTGAATTTGAATTGGAGAATTCAGAACCATTTGAAGAATTAGCCCAATCTCATCCAATTGCCATTCCAAAGGCCAAACGATCTTCCTCATCCTCAGTTCACCTCAATGCGCCCTCAATCCCACCATTCACTACCATTGCCACTGAAGATGGTATAAAGATTCCGCAATCGAAGGCCCAGACACCCATCAGCAATCACCACAGCCACATCAACGGTTCAATTAACCCAGATGTTCTTCACGAAGTTCAACACTCCAAGACACCTAATTCTTCTGTTGAGGACCTCTTCTATCCCTCACAATACCAGTCTACTTCTGCTTCTCCACAGAATCCCAGAAGTCTTCTCAACCTTTACAAATCTAGTAGTTTCAACAGTGCCAATGTCAGTGCTTCTTCAATGGATTTGACGCTATCACCAAAGCAGTTCGATTCAACCGCGGACTTGAGATCTGGAATTGACACTTTGACTTTGAAGAAACAATTATTGTCGTCGTCGTCTTCGGTTTTCATTCCTAAATCAAGAGTTTCATCTCCGCCAGCCAGTTCGGTCTTCAATCCAGCCAGTTCGAAGAAGTTCGAGGCTAGTTTACCTTCTGTCAAGAGAACCAGAAAGCACTCTATCCTTAAGTATCAGAGTGAAGAAGATGCTGAAGACTTTGACGCCAGGCTGTATAAGTTTGATGATCATGAGCTGGAAGATGATTACGATAGTGGCCGTCATCATGACATCCCAAAGTTTGGTGGGTTTTCTAAGAAGAATCTATTGCACAAGGAAGAGAAGGTCAACATCTTCGAACAGGCACCATTCAACGTTGTCGATTATGCACAGGGTAATGGTGGTCTTAAGAATGCCATCAACACATCTGTTGAGAAGGGGATTGTGAAAGACTACAAGTGGCTTGGTACTATTGGTATTCCAACCGACGAATTGCCTGAGAAGACCAGAAAGAAGATCGCCGCTGAATTGAGAGAAAATTATCACTCTGAATCAGTTTTGCCTGATGACGCCACGTTTCAAGGCCATTACAAGAACTTTTGTAAACAGATTCTATGGCCTACTTTCCATTACCAAATCCCAGATAACCCAAAATCCAAAGCATTTGAAGACCACTCTTGGAAATATTACAACGAACTCAATCGGAACTTCGCAGACAAGATCATTGAAATCTACCAACCAGATGATGTTATCTGGATCCATGATTATCACTTATTACTGGTGCCACAAATGGTCAGAGAAGCTTTGCCTGATGCGGAAATTGGGTTCTTCCTCCACGTTTCCTTCCCATCGAGTGAAGTTTTCAGATGTCTTGCTCAAAGAGAGAACCTTTTACTGGGTGTTCTTGGTGCCAATACGATCAGTTTCCAAACCACTGAGTACGTGAGACATTTCTTACAGACGTGCAATAAGTTGCTATTGTCGGATGTTTCGAACGATGAACTAAGACACAATGGGAAGTCGGTCAAGGTGTATTCAAACCCATTGGGTATTGATGTCGAACACTTACATGCCCAGTTACAAACACAGGAGGTGAAATCATTCAGAGAAATGGTCAGAGAACGTTGGAGTGGTAAGTTTTTGATTCTTGCTAGAGACAAGTTTGATAGAATCAGAGGTGTCAAACAGAGATTACTGGCGTACGAAATGTTTTTGAAGTCAAATCCAAAGAGAATCGATGACACAGTTTTGGTTCAAATAGCACCAAAGGAGAACTCTGCCGATACTGCGCTTGAATCTGAAATCATGTCGATTGTCGATAGAATCAACGCGATGAGTTCGAATATCTCCAATTCGCCATCTGTCGTCTTTTTGAACCAAGATATTGATTTCGCACAGTACTTATCGTTGCTTTCGGAAGCCGACGCATTTGTTGTCAGTTCCATGAGAGAAGGGATGAACTTGACTTGTCACGAGTTTGTTGTTGCTAGTTCTGAAAAGAAATCGCCTTTGATTCTTTCCGAATTCACAGGGTCTGCCGGTGTTTTCACCAAGGGTGCTCATTTGATCAACCCATGGAATCTTAAAGGGGTGGCTAAGACATTTGAAAAGGTGTACAAACTATCCCAAACCCAAAAGGATGAAGATTGGAGCAAACTTTACGATGTGGTCAACCAATTAGATTGTGATAAATGGGTCACTTCCTGTCTCAACTCCATCCATAGTGCATGGAGGTACCAACAACAAAGACAAAAATACTCGACGCTCAATGTGAACACTTTTGTTGATAGATACGCCTCAGTTCCAGCAGGTCGCAGGTTTATTGTTATTTTGCAAGACTCCATTCCGGACGAGCGTATGTTAAAGACTCTCACTGATTTGACTCTGCAAGCTCATCACGTCTATGTTCTATCCACGTACAGCATTGCTGAAATCGACAGAATGTATACCCGTGTTCCAAGATTAGGGTTCATTGGTGAAGCAGGTGGTTATATCAAGACCCGCAATGGTGGCCAATGGACAAAGAACTTCAAACCTGAGATCACAGAGTTATTACGCAATGTTGCGACTGTGGCTGAATCATTTGCAGAAAGACTTCCAGGCTCCTATGTTCAAGTTTCCTCCTCAATGGTGAAGTTCCACGTTGAGCAAGTTGAAGATGAAGAAAGAAAACAGAGTGCGATTGGTGATTTGATCGCACATGTCAACAGTAGTTCAGGCTCGATTCTTCATGCCACTTTGTCAAAGGACATTCTTTACATCCAAGAACAGAACATCGCATTGAAGGCCTTCAAGTGGCTATACAATGAGATCACACAACCAGGCACAGGTGACGAACTATCGCTTGCTTCTGTTCCTATCTCCCCAGTGCTGTCGTCATATTCAGAATATTCCGGGTCTGTCACAGCTGGTGATATGGAATTTGTCGCTGTTTGTGGTGAAGTTTCAGACATGTTTGATAGTGTGATGGAATACGCCAACTTTATGACCAGCAAGGTTGACTATGTGTACACTATATCGTATGGTGATGGGTCCTCTAGTGCTACGGATCATGTCGAAGGTTTGAACGATCTATTCAATGTCCTTATCGCTGCTATGGGAAAGAAAAACCGTCATCTTGGCGCGTTTTAAACTGTCCCTTTACATACCTCCCTCTGCTTAAATAAACGATCAAATAAAAAAAAGTTATCAGTTATATTTACAAACGTTTATCCAGTAGGATTTAATGAATCTTTGACCCCTTTATGAAACTTATGGACTTTTCACTAACACCAACATTCAAGAACCCAGTTTCACCCAACAATTTTAACGCTTCTAAAGCTTTCGACTCTGTTTGGTTGCTTTCATTCTCATTTTGATGAGACATGATTGCCTTTTTCAACAATGTATCATAATTGATAACTCGCCCTTTATCTGTGAGTTCACTTGGGGAATCTTTGTCTAAAATCTGCAGTAGTTCCTTGGATAATGCACCAGAATGGCTGAGGTTCAGATAAAGAGCAAACAGTTCAAATTGCTTTTCGTTCAGCCCGTCTTTACACGATTTCAACACTTCCACTAATCCGCCGATATCCAACGTTGGTACAAGAATACCTTTGAGATGTCCCTTACCCATTTTTTCTATCCTTGTTTTCAACTTCTCATCGTGTTCAATCACCGATATAAATACACCTTTGTTCAAGCTCTCCAACTGACAGGGGCGGGTAATAATAATAGGTCTGAGCTTTTCACGCGTGAAGTTCCGTAGATTCACATCGGTGGAAAATGTAGATTTATCGTTAATAAGCAGTGTTATGGAGTTTTGCTCTAGGAAGGATTGATATTTACTTTGGTATTGCTTCTTATGATACTTGGCCAGAACAGAGTCATTTACCACACGAGGCTTGAAACGGGACTTCGTTCCCAGTCCAAGGTACCCTATGAAATCTTTGCTAGATGATGATGCTGTGCTGTTTAGGATTTCGTTGAGCTGGCGTCGTTGTGTAGGATCTTTGACTTTGGAGGAGTCTATGAGATTTGGTGATGCGGATGGGGAGATGCGTGGATCAATGAAGAGCTTATTATGGTTGATTTTGCTTCGTGTGACGGATGTCAGCCTCAAAAAATGTGTTATCTTTGGATCCCTGGACTTCATTATGGTGTTGGATGATAATTCATGAATGAAACACACAGCTAACTTTGCAGTCTTTAACAGATGTGTGTGTGTGGGTTTTTTTTCCCAGCTTTCCTTTGTTGCGCGACGCATCAAACATTAAGGCGCTTGCAACAACATCAAGGGAAAAAACAGTGTGGAAGGATAAACAACACGTCAACAATACCCAAAAGGACAACTTCCAAAGGGCACTTCCATACGACAGCCATCTGTTTGCACACATATACCAGAGCCCCCAATGCTTGACCTCACTAACATCCGTCTACAAGCCCACCAGGCACTCCAACTGATCTACGTCGTCACTTCAGCCTACATGTTCTGGAAGTTCCTTTCCCTTCTTTCAAACTCTTCGTCTCCAATAGTCGTTGTTCTTTCAGGTTCTATGGAGCCTGCCTTCCAGCGTGGTGATATTCTTTTCCTCTGGAACCGTGATACGCTCAGTAGGGTGGGTGATGTTGTCGTTTATGAAATCAAGGGTAAGGTGATCCCAATTGTTCATCGTGTCGTTCGTGAACATCACAATTTCACTAAACAATTGTTGTTGACTAAAGGTGACAACAATCCTGTTGATGACTTGGGGTTGTATGCTTACAATCAAATGTACCTAAACTCAGAAACCGACTTGTTGGGTACTGTTAAGGGTTATTTCCCATTGGTGGGGTATGTTACCATTTTGATCACAGAGAATGTCTATTTCAAGTATGCCCTTTTGGGGTTCATGGGTTTAACCACTTTGCTGAGTAACGAATAAACACTCTAGATATATTAAGATATTAAATATATGTACATAAGAAAGACCTGGTGAACTTTGGAGTTATAATGGCAATTGTTAAGACAAGATATCAAAAGAGAGTAGTAGTAGCAGTGCTAGTTATAAAACAGAATTCCGAGCGCTCACAAATCTTCCGGAAGTAGAAACAACGGCTCATCACGTGTAGAGTATTTTTAGTGATTTACTCCACATGTCTGTCTGCGCGCCGGTTCCAGAAACGCAACTGTTGTTTCGGTGCTCTCCCCAATTCTGACACAATAACGAGAAAGAGGCGCGCGAGTCTCATCTTGGTATAAAAGTGACGCAAGGCCTCAAACGACCGTAAAGAAAACACAGGATATAAGTTCCCCTTCCCTTTTCCTTTCCTGAACCTACTACCACTTGAGACTTTTAATTCCTTATACAACAATCATCATAGACCAACATGTTTAAGGAGAACTATTCACCATATTACGATACAGGGTCCACCCCGCTTACACATACTGCGTCAATTCCTGATCCGACAACCGCTGATAAGGACATTTGCTTATCATCATCGTCTTCGACCAATAACGACACACATTCTTCCCGAACTTCGCTTAATTCTTCTTCTTCGTCGCCTTCTTCTTCATCGTCTTCCTCTAAACACAGTAACAACACAAGCCACCTACAGCGTCATTCCATATCACACTTTGACCGTTCACAAGTCAACAGCAGTAGTAAGCATTTGAACTCTCAAAAGATCAGAAGAAACTCCTTCCTTAGTAGGAGCATGGTCAGCCAAGAATCACACATTGTCTACAAGCTCCATTCGCATTCAAATATCTGGGGAGACGAAGGTTCCAATGCCAGGGCTAGCGCTCTTCCGACGTATATGTTGGCCCTGAAGGAATCGCAGGGATACGCATGGAACCAGGATTTATTCGCAAGTCGATATACTCAGGAAACAGGCGTTGTCTTTGATAGTGATGATTACCGTATTTCTAAAGACGATGAAAGTGAAAGCGAGTTTGAATATGAAGACAATGAAAGCGGCGACGTGGACTATGATGAAGACGATAACAGTATGGATTATGGTTATTACGCAATGAGAGATGGAGTCAGAGCTCCAACGTCCATGAGAAGGAGACGTCGTTCTTCGAGGCCATACTCTTATACAGGGAGTCGTGAAGAAGGTGCTCCTATAGAGGGCGTCAAGGTTGTGAACATTATTTTGACTGAAGATGAAGTTAAGAAAGATAGATTTGGATCCTAAGTAGTGATAATTATGTACAATCAATTTGATTTTATGCATTCTTTTTCGTTACCTCCTTCAGAAGTGTTTGTGATATTACTCAATATATATATATTTTATTTTTTATTTATCATAAATACAAAGCAAAGTTATTCACGACACCGCCAACTTCCTTTCTCATGGCACTTAACAACTTCTTTCTATCTACGCCAGTGAATTGAGCAAGAGGAGTAGCGACATCACCAATGGCATCATCGTTGACCTTTTCGTAGCCTTGTGGACCTTCACTTTGTAATATCAAAGCTGTGACATTTGAAGAAGCTGGAGTTTGAGTTAACAAAGAAGCTGAGATACCCGTGACATAGTATGGTGGTGTCAAAGCTGGGATTTCTTGATCAAATGGAGATGTGAGAGATGTGGAGAGTTTTGAAACATTGACTAAAGGTGGGTTTTGACCCGGCGTGACAGTCAAGATTTCAGCTCCTTGCTTGAAATGTTGGGCTAATGCCTTGGATAGGATATTGTAAAAGATGAGAGAAGCAAAGTTTGGAACTATGACAAATGTGACATTTTGCAATTGTTTGATTTCAATGTCGACATTGGCCGTGGCTCTAAGATCAGAAGCATGAGCTTGGTATAATTGTTCTTCAAGAGAATAATCTTCGTCTTCCTCGTCAGTTTTATTGTCAGTTTCCTGATCCCTTATTTCAATGACACCAATATTGGCTTCGTCTTCGGAGCCTTGAATGATATTCTTGTAAGCTTCATGGATGAATTTTAGAGATTGGGGGAATATCAGTACCTTTTCAGTTAAATCGTTGGATTTGTTATAGAAACGGATGTTGATTGAAGGAACTGGGGATTCAGTGGATGGCGTCAAGTCATCCAAATCGGAGACTAAATGACGAGGAGCTTTGACATCTGTCCAAGGTTTGAACTGTGATCCACTGCGTTAGTATACCAAACTAAGTGAGGTAGGAATACTAACGTCTGTATCTCATACATACAACCATACTGTATGTTATAGCAGATTTTTAACCAAAGAATAATAATAATAATAATAATAATAATAATAATATTGAAAGAGAGCGTAAGTTGGTGGCGTAGTTGTTGAGCAACGTTCACGCCTTTGCGGATTTCGTGGTAATTTTTCAGAACCGAAAGAATAACAAACAAGAGCAGAAAGCGAGTGCTTCGAAATCAACGTGTACGAATAACCTGATCCACGTTGGACACCCAGCAGCTATAACGAAAAAAGCAAACAGTTGTTCCCCTCATTCACTTATCTAATATAACTTATCCATCACAAAAATGTCTGCCAAAGAAATCGAACAAATATCTCTTAAATTCAACGAGCTGCAAACAAAGTTGCAAGAATCCTTGAGCAATAGACAAACCTTAGAAACCCAACACCAAGAAAACCTTATCGTCTTAAAGGAGTTTACTTTACTGAAGGATGAAGCTGAAGAACCTAAAGTCTACAAATTAACTGGTTCTGTCTTACTCCCTCAAGATTTCAATGAAGCTGAGATGAATGTCGAAAAGAGATTGGAATTCATCAAGGCTGAAATCACCAAGGTTGAAGAATCCATCAAGAAAACTCAAACAGAATTAGAAAGCACTAGAAATGAGTTAATCAAGATCCGTACTCAACAGCAACAGCAACAGTAATTGGTTCAAGAGAGAATGTACCTTATATTTTCATGTACTGATCTTTTATATAACTATAATTATAATGCAACGATATTTCATGTTCTAACCCATTATTACTGACTATCTAACCTCTAGAAGCCTGGCTTTTAATCAAACTGACCAAAGAGATAGCGTTGAACTTCAAGAATTCCATAGTTTCGTCAACAGCAGACCCTTCAGTGAACTTGTCATCGACCAATTCCAAAGTCTTAGCAAACCCTTCGGATTTATCTTGACTCATGAAAGTTTCCAACATCACATACTTAGAAGCAACTTCAAATCTCTTAGTGTACCAGTCAAATTGGTTAGAAGCATCACCGGAGTAGAACAAGATATCATCAGCCAATTGATGTAATTCGGAGAAGGAGCCTTCCAAGTTTTCAAAGAAGATTAGACGACCTTGTAGTTGGTTCAAGTGTTGAACATACGGAGCATTGAGCAGCAATCTGGTCTTGACTAAGTATCGAACCTTTTCATTTTCAGAGCGTAAGGTCTTAAATTCTTCAGATTCGATGAAGTTTAATAATTCCAATCTTTGCTTCTTTAAGTAGAAGTCCAAAAATTTGGAACCATTATCAAAAAGAGCAATGATGGAATCATTGAAGCCTAACTCTCTGGTGGATTTCAAAATAGCATCATCAGTGAAGCCTAACGTTGGGGTATATTCTTCTAGCGCTCTGTTGAGGATCTTGTATTCGATGGAGTTGGTGTTTAAGGGCAAAGAGTTTTCATGTTGGATTGAGTGGTAAGTCCTAAATTTCTGTAGAACATTGGTTGTGGTGCTGGTGATGGTTCTTGTTGGTCTAAGTTTCGACAATTGGTTTAGTCTTAGCATTGTGTATATCTGTGAAAACTGTTTTCCTTTATTGTCTTAGAGTCTGGTAGAGAAAAAGAAGGTGTCAAGAAAACCCTTTGCAGCCCAGGACAAATTTCGAACCTGATAATACGATCTTCAAATCGTTTGTCTTCCTTCTTGTGGTAGTGGCCCCATTCTAAAAAAATTGGTCAAAAACTAAATAAAAAATAAATTCTCCGATACGGGGAGTCGAACCCCGGTCTGCTCGGTGAAAGCGAACCGTGCTAACCGTTACACTATATCGGATTTTTCTGTCCTTTAAAATTTGGTAGTTTATTCAATCTTCCAATGCTGACATAAGCATAATTGTCTAAATCCGGCAACCGTAAGTGGCTGTGCAGCACTCTTCCGAGGATTCCGTCTCAACTTCCGAAGTTTGAAACCACGGCTGCTGCTGCTGCTGCTGGCAATGCCATGGAGCATGCAAGGACTACTTGCTGAACTGAAACAGAAAAACAAGTTACCACTGTAGTCCATGCTTTGCCACCTTCGTTTTGATCATATTTATTCACAAATTCTTCAATTAAACTCTTACCAGTTCGATTGAGCATTCAGCTTTCGCAATTGAACTGATAACTTCCAAAGATGAATATCATTAAACTACAAGTAAGTCTCAAAAAGGTCCTTGGAACTTACTGAAAGATGTACATCAATTCCATTAAAATCAACGATTGCTAACATCATGATCCAGAGAAAATTCCCAATCCTAAATCAAGAAGATCTTTTTGGTCTTGTTGAAAACTTCCGTAACATTGACTTAGAAGACAAGGGTTTCATTGACAAGCAAGTTGCCATTGAAAAGGTTTCTGAATCCGGTGAAGCCTCTTATGATATTGTTCGTGAAACTTTAAAACAAGTCAGTGTCGACTCTTCTGGTCGTGTTGAACTAGACGACTATGTTGAATTAGTCGCAAAATTACGTGAAAGCAAACAGCACGCTCCTTCTAGTGCCCCTTCTAATGCTGGTGGTAACACTCTACAACATAAGGGTACCGGTGCTAAGGCTTCCATTGTACTTGGTGGTAGAATCTCCGGTACACAACACACCATTAACGAAGAAGAAAAGCAAGAATTCACTAAACATATCAACAGTGTCCTTGCTGGTGATGCCGATGTCGGTAATAGATTACCAATTCCAGTTGATACTTTTCAAATTTTTGATGAATGTAAGGACGGTTTAATTCTTTCAAAGTTGATCAACGATTCCGTTCCTGACACCATTGATACAAGAGTTTTAAACTTCCCTAAGCCAAACAAGCCTTTGAACAACTTTACTATTTCTGAAAATGCCAACATTGTCATCAACTCTGCTAAGGCTATCGGTTGTGTTGTCGTCAACGTTCATTCGGAAGATTTCATCGAAGGTAAGGAACATTTAATCCTTGGTTTAATCTGGCAAATCATTAGAAAGGGTTTGTTAAACAAGATTGATATCAAATTACATCCTGAGTTGTACCGTTTATTGGAAGAAGATGAAACTTTGGAACAATTCCTCAGATTACCACCTGAGCAAATTTTATTACGTTGGTTCAACTACCACTTGAAGGCTGCTGGCTGGAACAGAAGGGTTTCCAACTTTTCTTCTGATATCAAAGATGGTGAAAACTACACTGTCCTATTAAACCAATTGGACTCTAAATTATGTTCATTGGCCCCATTACAAACATCTGATCTTCTAACTAGAGCCGAACAAGTCTTATCGAATGCTGAAAAGTTAGATGCCAGAAAGTACTTGACTCCATCCGCTCTTGTTGCTGGTAATCCTAAGTTGAACTTGGCTTTCGTTGCCCATTTATTCAACACACATCCAGGTCTTGAGCCAATTGAAGAATCTGAAGCCATTGAAATTGAAGAGTTCGATGCTGAAGGTGAAAGAGAAGCTCGTGTTTTCACATTGTGGTTGAACTCCTTAGATGTCAATCCACCAGTTGTGAACTTATTCGAAGACTTGAAGGATGGTACTATTTTATTAGAAGCCTTTGAAAAAGTCATGCCTGGTTCTGTTAATCTTCGTCATGTCAATAAGAGACCTGCCTCTGGTTCAGATTTATCCCGTTTCAAGGCCTTAGAAAACACAAACTACGCCGTTGAAACCGGTAAGGTCAACCACTTTTCCTTGGTTGGCATTGAAGGTTCTGATATCGTTGATGGTAACAAGCTATTGACATTAGGTTTAGTCTGGCAAATTATGAGGAGAAACATTGTCATCACGTTGAAATCTCTATCAAAGCAAGGTAAGGAATTATCAGATGCCGACATCTTGAAATGGGCCCGTGAAAAGGTTGCCAAGGGTGGTAGATCATCTAACGTTCGTTCCTTCTCTGACTCCTCTCTTGCTAATTCTCACTTCCTATTGGATATCTTGCACGGTATGAAACCAGGCTACGTTGATTACGATTTGGTGAACAATGGTTCTACCGAAGACGAAAGATACGCCAATGCCAGATTGGCCATTTCCATTGCTAGAAAGATGGGCGCTTTGATCTGGTTGGTGCCTGAAGATATTGTTGAAGTCAGATCCAGATTGGTTTACACCTTTGTTGGTGCTTTGATGGCTGTTGACAACTAGAGTTCTTGGACTACTACTTATAAACAAAGCTAATTTTTTATTCTTCTTCGCGTGTATTTCTATTCTAAAACTTTATTGATCTCTTGTTTTAAACGTTATCAGTAGTCAAATGTAAAGCTATTTTTGTCTAGAATTTGTAATTTGATCCTTCAACTTTTCGTCCCATTCTTTCTTCAATTCATCAAGATACTTCAAGACATCTTCTGCTCCTGTGGTGTCAACCTCTTGGTTTTCAATGTATTCATGGCCATCTTTGTAACAGGCTGAGCCAAACTTGGTGGTTTGCTTGTCAAACAATGGGTTGGCAAGAACAGCAGCATAGATTGGAGCGTTGGCAGCAGTGTAACCTGAAATATTGATCCATGGGGAGCCAAGATATCTAGCAAGATAAAAGATGAATAACATACCGTAGAAAGTGACAAAGTTTAAGGAACCAGATGCGGAAAAACTTGTGAAGATACCAGGTTGAATTAAGTATTGTGTTATACCGTCTTCCTTTTGTAATTTTTCATAAGTGGCCATGTGTAATAAATCAATGGAGCGTTTAGAGCCTTCGTAAGGAACTGTGGTCTTCAAGAGTTGTAAGTCGTCAAAGGACAAATGACGTGGCTCAGACATGATACTAGAGACCCAAATAATACGACCTTTGGCCTTGCTTAATAGTGGTTTGATCTTATGTATGAAATAATAAGGGCCAAAGACATTGCACTGGAAAACAAACCCCATGTCGTCCTTGGATTTAACGCCAACCTTCTGCATCTTATAGCCAGGGTCAGTGACACCCTTGACTGGGTTAAGACAAAGTTCTTTGGTAGCTTGCAGCCAGTTGATATCAGCAGCAACACCTTGAGCGGAGTTGGCGAAGAAATAATCAAGCTTATCGTACTTTTGGAACAATTCATAAGCACCATTTAAAATGGAAACCATATCGGTGAAATCGATCAAGAGATAATCGAAATCAACAATACCTTCTCTTTCATGTTTTTTGGCAAAGTCATTAATCAGGTCAATGGATTCACGGACTCTTGGAAGTGTACGAGATGTCACAATAATAGTTATACGGGTTTCTGATGCCAATGATTCGATCAAACGGTAGGCAATGTTCAAACCTAAGTTACTATGATTTAAAAAATGTTGTTAGTTGAAAGAAACGAAAGGAGATTCCACAGGTCCAAAGAGAACTTACCTGTTTGTACCCGTTATAAGGGCAATCTTTCTATCTGGAGATGTAGACATTTGCTGATACGTTAGTCGAAAGAATAAGATAATCAGAATCTGGGGAAAGAGTGGGTGTCCTTTTCCACGCCTGGATTATTAGACTATGGTTCTACAGTTTCAGCTCATATTTATTTTCACGCGTACTGTGTAATGCGACCATGGGTGGTATCAGTCGTTTAGTGTGTGGCACGTGACAATGTCGTTTCCTGCGGCCATTTATCGTTTTACTAAAGTGGAAATATCCGCGGTTTGAAGAATATGACGTAGTTGCTCCTCAAATTTCTGTTAAATTGAACAGAAGATCTGGTCAAGCCTTCAGCCCTAGTTGCGGAGTTTTCAACTAGTTTTTTTAATCTTTGCTTCCAGTTACAAACTTACAAGATACAAAACATTAATTTCTGCATTTCTGCAATTGAGTGTCTGCAGATATATGCAGTTAGAACTTGGTTAAAAGATCGAATTTACAAAGGAAGGTTAAGAATATAAATGCTGACGTTAGATTAAAATATATGAAAACCCGGAAATTTAAATAAAGGAGAGGAACCGAAGAAATGAAAAATAATTAGTAAAAAGATTCTCAACCTTGAAAACCTTTGAGAAATGCATGAAAGTTCCAGACCACCCATGATACCGAACAAATTAAACCAAATAACTGTTTAGTTGAGAGAACCGGTGGCTTTGGCAGCAAGTCTAGCTTTCAAGCTTTCTGGAAGTTCAATAACAGCAGACTTACAGGCAATCAAGGTAATGTAGCCGTCGAATCTTTCATGAGACGAAACGGCAGCTAAAGTGGTAGTAAGACTATCTGGACCGATATTCTTGGTCTTTGTGCCTGGGTAGGGAATTTCAGAACCTGCGGCGGCAGCTAAAGTGGTAGTAAGACCATCTGGACCGATGGACTTGGTCTTTGTGCCTGGGTAGGGAATTTCAGAACCTGCGGCGGCAGCTAGAGTGGTAGTTAAACCATCTGGACCGATAGACTTGGTCTTTGTGCCTGGGTAGGGAATTTCAGAACCTGCGGCGGCAGCTAGAGTGGTAGTTAAACCATCTGGACCGATAGACTTGGTCTTTGTGCCTGGGTAGGGAATTTCAGAACCTGCGGCGGCAGCTAAAGTGGTAGTAAGACCATCTGGACCGATGGACTTGGTCTTTGTGCCTGGGTAGGGAATTTCAGAACCTGCGGCGGCAGCTAGAGTGGTAGTTAAACCATCATATTTGGCGTTGACGACCGAAAAAACAGTGAATGCGGCTAATAATGTGGATGAAAACTTCATTGTATCTTATGCTAGGAGCTTTGTGCGTGAAGTTTTAATAAGTTGAGTGTACTTGTATGAAACAATAATGAAACTTTGGAAAATTTGGGAAATCCAGTCAATTTATACAAACGTTGCGCCGTCCATATTGTAGTCATCGACTATATTTGGAAAATGTTTCAGGGCTGTTTTAAAGATGTTTCAGCCCCAGGCCCGGGACTATTATCTTACCCGCATGAATATGCGCATTGTAATACAAACAACATGCTTAGATCCTTAGATGTGCGTATCCGTGCGTCGGAGTACGAGCTGCAGGAGCCAAGAAGTCCCACATTTCTACGTTTGTGCACTCAAACGCGACAGAAACCGGTTATTTTGTTACTAATTTAGTCCTAACAATAACGACCTAAGGAATGGAGCAAATCTTCCACGCACTTTGACCCAGAATTTTTAAATCATTTCTGATATTCAAGATTCAGAGTGTAAGTTTTGAAAAGCTGAAATTTCAAAGAGGCGATCTGGATTCTGTAGGTTTAAAACCATCGAAAGCTTTTACCCCCGCACAAGAACTTTTTCAATTAACTGCTTGCAATTAACCATGGGTCCCCTCAACCTTTTTTAGCCTTCGTCTTGTTCATTGAGAGCTAAAATTACCCTAGATATTTTGAGAGTCCAGACTCGCGGGTTTCCTTTCGGAAGTGAGGAGGTGTCAGGAAACCGGTCTGGCAGTCTGGCCTGAACAAGACTTGTTGAATAAAGTCGAACGTTGAGAACCATTTTTTTCAGGACTGCTGCAAACATATGCGGCTGGAACAAAGCCTTTTTTGCTCATATGGTCTAGTATACTCCACCACGCGTAGAAGGCCTTGAGGGAATCCTAATTATTTCGAGACTCGTACGAACTGCAAAAAAAAGCACTTATGACATTCCAACACCAATGAGTAGTATCAGAAATGAGGAATTCCGTCATTGCAGTGTCATTTTTATTGGCTACTCGCCTTTAATTTATCTAAAATATTAAAAGATTGGATACATGTGAGCTGTAGGCTGAGCAGTATGTACTTTTTCCAAACACAACAGGGAACGTTGTAACGGCTAACTGCTAGAGTTGAGCTTACCCAACTACCACTGAGGCTTATCGTAGGTTATTTCCACTACTATATTTAGCACGGTGTGTTCGGAAAACTTTCCAAGCTTCATAGTGATTGGATCCTAAGCGCTGGTATATGTTGAGACTCTATCCGGAAGAAAACTTCTAACTTGTAAATTGTATATATTACATTTGGTCAGCTAAGGTAGTGAAATATTATTGTGAATAACTCGTTCATTTATTAAGATTCAGAGAGTTCAATATCAGATGAACAACACTCTTATAGCTGACCCCACCGCATACATTTACTGTAAACTTAAAGCAGTATTAGCGGCACATACCCTTTTGGTCTGATTTGGTACACTTTTGAACGAAAGCAGCTCCGTCCTTGAAGAATTCGACTGGTTGTTCAGTTAATGTGGATAAGCTATCAGAAGCCATTTTGATAAAGTATGGGAATATGGGATAATTATGTGGAATTTGATCTTAAACCCACCCATTGTTAGCACTGTGAAACGAAAAGGAAAGGCGTGGGTCTTGTATGACTAGGATTGTGACTGTAGTAGCACTGAAAGTCCTTTTATATGCCCTCGCATTAGAACTTGAATTTAGTTAAGCCTTCGGTACAAAACTGAACTAACCCAGAGTTGTACTCAGGAATCATGATTCGAAGATCACTTTCATTGGCCGGATTGGGAGGTAATTGTGGAGATTGTAAACTGTAATTTGAAGGACATATCTGGTTTGGATGGGCTCCTAACTCAATACCTATTGAGAATTGTGTAGTCTGCATTTGCCCAACTTGGAACTTGGAAATTTATTTGAAATTTTATGAGGTATGTCCATATACTCCATTTGAGGAACTTGCGGGTTATTAAACAGATAGGAATCGGAATTTATGGGTTTAAACCTATAGTTTTCCTCATGATTCCCAGCATTCCTGAAAATTCTTAAGAAATCTTCAATGGTCCAGACTTCGTAGTAAAAAACTACCTGAAGTGTAAGCCCTCAATCACCAAAAGGGCACAGCATACTCAGCCAACCGCCGTCGGAGCATATCTATATTCTTTGAAGATCATAAGATTCTTTTGATTTCTTCTAGAACTCTGGATATTCTTTAAGGGATTTCCTACTTCAAGACATTTTCTACTAGACCGTTCCTGAGTTGAATCTTAAAAATCCCCCAGCTGATCAAAAACTGAATCGTGCATGAGTGCAGGTCAAGCGAAAACATTCAAGTCTCAAACCCCGGATCTCACGAATAAATATCATTTGGGACTTGGTCTTGTTCATTTCTGTCTATTTATGACCATTTCTAGATATCAGGACTAGGAAGGCTATGTATAGAGAGATAGATAGCATATACGTTTGGTGCATGAATTACGAAATTTTCTAGGTAACTATACTATAATTAGCGAGGAAGACGCCATTGCGTAGCAGTTTCAGAACCAACAAGAAATGGCTCTTTGATAGATTTCAATCGACAACATCGACATCATATTGATATATGCTTTTAAGTGTTTATGTCGTCGTCCATCGAGATAGTGTGTGCTTTTTTGAACTGACTATTCTATTCTTGAATAATCTTTTTGTTTGGATTTATTGAGGCCCAGAGTTAACAATATGACCCAATAATTGCCGCTCATTTCTGGTTGTTCTGTAACCCATCTACAATTATTGTTCGGCTTATGTGCATATATTTGCAGGATCAATGCGTTTCCATGCATGTTTCTGTGGATAGTACTATAATGGAAATTTTTCCAACCATTGATATGATGGTGATCATGATATGATGAATTGTGTAATAAGCGGGACGTATATGACGATTCCGCTCATTGACAAACCTTCAACACTTACGTCAAAAGCTTTAACTTCCGTATGATTAGTCTCAACAACATCGAATCAACTCAAGAAAAATGGTAGATAGTCTAAACTTCAATAGCTCCTCATATTATTAACAGTTAATGGTATAAGAAGGAAGATCAGTCACTCGAGATGGGCTAAATTCAAACAACTGATAATACACTATGATAATTAACTATAGTTTTAAAGCACCCTGCAAATATTGTTTGGATTGATAAGTTCAGCTTCTGAAAAAACAACGCATTAATCTGTTTTTTTCTTATTATTCTGCTGGATGAAAAGAGACACTCAATCACAACTCCAAATTTAACTTATAATCAGCTTGGGTAATCAAATGATTGCGAGCGATCTTTCCAGCATTTGACTCGTATGATTTAATACTTTGGATTTCAGACACGATAGATTCTCAACGTAGTGTTGCTTGAGTCGTACAAGTTCTGAATGAGTCTATGTTCTGTTCCCTTTGATAACCATGAATACCGCGGATTTAGGTTTCAAAATGAAAACTCCCTACAGCTACACATATTGTCTAGTACAACGATTTTAATGGTCCACGGTACAAAAAGTTACCGAGGCGGGGATACCTGTGTGTGTTTCATTGATTGGATATATTGTAGGTCTTGTTAACATCCGCGGTATCTTTTTTGCCTGTTTCCCGACCGGAAATCATCAACAAATTAACCGCCACTTTGTGCATCTTTGGTCTCTGTGACATATTGTGTAAAGCGGAGCTAATTCACCAACTAGATACTTCAAAACAAAGACACTGAGACTTACTTCACTATAGGTTATTTATGAATTATTACTAGATGTCCAGAAAGAACCAAGATGCTAAAAGACAGTTGTTCAAAAACATCACAGGAGCTTCAACCAGCAAACCATCAGCGCCTCCTTCTTCTCCTTTAGATGAATCTGCATCAAATCTTTTCTCTAGAACCCTCAGGAAACACTCAGATAAACACAAAGCCAATAGAAACGACTCTTGTATATCGCCTCATAATCAAAGATGTCAGAAAGACTTTGTGATACATAAAACGCTGTCGCCTGAACAATATCAAATATTCAATTCAGCACATCCAATAAGAGAATCCAAGCTTCAAGCTTTGGAAATTTCGGAAAAGGCCTTTGAGAATCTCTTTCATCCTGATAAACCAGGTATTAATTTGCTCACTCATTCATTCAATGCCAATTATTCAACATATAATTGTTCCTCAGATGAGGAAGATTCAGAACTTCCTGACATTTCCAATCTTCCACAACTGTCAGAACTGTATGAAGATCAAGATGATATCCTACTCAGCATACCTGGGTATTCTAAAGAGGAAATATTAGCTATAAAGAAACTTCGTCCAAAGAATCGCAAGAACTTAAAGTTCCCAAAACAAAATGCCTTAGAAGCCGCCTTCAGCTCACAAGCTTCTCTGAAATACCTACGTGGGTTATCAAGAAATGAATTACAAGAATATCACGTACTTAATAAAGAATTTGAAGATGGTATGTTTGAGTTAAAGTCTCTGAAGCAGAGGAAATTAGAGGATCAAAAGAGATTCCTCAATGATATAAGGAAGAACAAGAATGGTGATTTTGAAGATTTGGAGAATACACACCTGGAGGTACATCAAGTACAAGCTCTTAGAGAAGCTATGGCAAACTTGGATAATACGAATTGGATGTTTGATAGACGTTCTTTGTGATTATATTTTCTTTAGATGGGTATGTATTGTTTCAAACACTGGGTTAGGTCGGTATTTATGGTTTGCCCAATCGTCAGCTTTGGATAACACTGATCAATTGGCCAATGAGGTTCTAGTGTATTACTGAAGAAGTCATATTAGGATATCCAATTTATTAACTTGTAGTAACCTGTTTAATCGTAATCCATATCTATTATACTGCAAATTGTAATTCATTTTAGCTTGTGAAGCCTGGCTTATTTATATTTTCTGGTTATGAGCTATGACATAAGGTACAAGGAGTTTACAAAAGTAAAAAGTTTTTCTTTTTCACTTATTTCAACTGTTGATTTGTCTATCAAATAGGTGCTTGAAACTTAAATCCTGGTAATGTTGTAAACGGAAATGCAGTGATCTTTTTGAAAAGCAAATAGATCAGCTCTATCGCTTACTAGTTTTGGCGCAATCATAGCTGTCAGGGTATTCTGCAAAAGTTTTGCGAAAACGAAAAACGAAAGACAAAAAAATGCGAACTTCAAAAAATAATGAAAATTGCCAAAAGCTTGAAATTGAATCTTGCGCAAAATTCTGAAAACGAAAAACTATAACGCCAAATTAATTTTATAGCTTTTGCGAAATTTCAGATCGTGCCAAAATTGCGGAAATAAGTTTTTAATTCTGCGAAAATATTCGATTGCGAAAACAAAGGGTTTTGAACCTTGAGCCCAAGCTTGAACAAATTTATATGGCTTCAAATGTTCAATACTCCTCAAGGATTTCATGCTCAAGACATCGAGGACATTGATAATTAGCAAAAATAACAATAAAACAAATTCTTTTAATAAAGAGGGATACAAATATGATAATTGAACCCTAAGAATAGCACTTGTGACAAGACCCATGACACAAAGAATCAAGAGCTTGACACACGTTTTCGTTTTAGCAAATCACCACTTGTTAATTACAAATAACATTAGCCAGATTCTATCTAAATTAAACAAGACCTTGTTATTGTGCTATTTTAATATTTTTATAACTTTTTTGCTACTAAGTTTTAACTGCCAAAGGGAAATCAATGTAGTGAGTAAAATTTGTCTGCTCTGGTTCTCACTCGATCGATCCGGGTATCAGATCTTCGAAAATCAAAGACGCTACAGTGCGCGCAGAACAAGAGAATAATAAACGCCACCCAAGGTTAAACAACAATTTTCAATTGATTTGATTGACCAAAAAGCTTTAGTTCGATATTTCCCCTTGCAGGTTATTCACAATGTCGGACTCTAAAAAATCATTATTGATGTCGAAATTGTCCAAAACAACGCTTATACTCCCCTCAATCTCGCATGCCAACCTTCCACAACTAACCATCGATCTAATTCTTCATACTTTCCCGTTCGTCAAAGTCGACTCTTTAGACTCCACATTTCTTTACCCATTTGCATCTCCGATTGATCATATCAGAGGTCAGCCTCAGCCACAAGGGATCTCTACGCCTTTAGATTTGTATTTCTGTGAAGAATTGGGTCTGTCTTTGGTTCAACAAAGATCTCCTGTTATCCCAACATATCAGCAGAACTTCCATTCACAATTGATCAAATTCATCAACGATACCGGTTTCGACAAAGTCGTATTGTTAGATTCCAAAGACCATGCCTTCCTTGGTGGTTTCATGGGTAATTGTCCTGTTGCCGTTTACATTGGAACGGACTCTACTGACGAAGAATTGGATTTGTTATTACGTCAGTTAAGCTTAGCCGATAACGACGAAGAACAGGATTCTCCTAATAGAATTGTTCAGAATGATAAGGATGAGATCAAAGATACCTTCACCGACACTGTTGCTCAATTAATCTTGTCTTTGAAAGATTCCAATGTTGCCGTTACTGCTTTAATCGGGTATATCTACGAAGGTGATAACACTCCAGACGCAAAGATCATGGCTGGTAAAGTGTCTAAGCTATTATCCCTAGGCAAGAAAGGCGACTGGTGCCTTCCAATGAGCTGGAATGGTGTCTACGGTGGTAGAGAAGTTCCTAGATCCATGGAAGATGGTATGTTCGGTTAAGAGAAGAAGTAAATTGTATAATGAAGGGAAATATTTTAGACCTAATAGTGTTTCAAATGTCTGTAGCTTATGACTGATAGTTATACATTGTTAAAACTCTATCTTCTATACCAGTCAAGCACCATTCATGACTGATGATTTTGATATCTTTAGCCTCCTGTTCCATGATCTTCTCTGGTTGTGGGGGACTACCGCTCAAAGTTGGCATCATCATTTGACCTTGGGCTGGTGATACTTGAGCCTGTTCTTCATTCATACCAAGGATATTGAAGACAGATGGCAAGCCCATATTGGCAATAAGGTAGAAACTCACAGCACTGACCCATCTGACATCCAATTCGTCAGTCTTGACACCAGATTGGACCATTTGCTTGAACGTGGAAGTAAGTGAGAATGGCAACTTCATCAAGATCAGGCCAGAGAAGAAAAATTGGATGAATTGCATCAACAAAAATTGTGAGATCATAGAACCAAAGGAACCACGAAGGATACCCATCATGTTTTCAGTAGTCTGTTCAAGAGATTGTTCAGGAGACTTAGCAGCGGCGCTGCCTCCTTTTTTTTGGGCCAAATAAAAACCTGAACTCAAGGCATCCACCAAATATGTTTGTTTGTCCTTGAAATGTTGAGATGGTAAATTCCAAAAGAATTTCTTGAACAAAGCTGTTCTTTTGAGATTCTCCGCCTGTTTACGTTGTGATAATGATAATTGTTTTGGAGGTGAGGACGTAAGGAAAGCAGTTAATTGGGAGCGGAAGGTGGTGAATAGAACCATGGCCAAGATCATCGGAAGAAGCACCCATACCTTCAAATTTGGGTCAATTGTTAGGTTTGGAGTTTGCATTTTTTTTTTCCTGTGAAGGGTGTATATCAGTTGTGATTGAAGTTTTATATTATCTGAGACCAACTTAAATGGAAGGGTGTTTAACCAAGATCTCCCGCATGTAAGTAATCTGAAGATTTCGGTAGGCGGCGGGAACTTGGTTATTAAAAAGAGCGTTACATAATAATATGCGGAACCTTACATAATCAATTGCTTAATAATCAAAAATTAGCCGAAATCCGAAAAATTAAAAATTGCCAGAAACAAAAATACAAACAAAGGAAGCGCTTAGCTAGCTATGCTATATGTCATCATTGTTTATAATCTTCAGGTTTGGCCAAATACATTTACTGCCGTATAATTTATAACCCGCAATGCCTGAAACACAACAAGAACCAAGCCAAACACAACCAGAAACCTCTGAAAAGAAGCCACAAACCATTCTTTGTATTGGTATGGCTGGTTCTGGTAAAACCACCTTCATGCAAAGATTAAACTCTCATCTCCGTTCCAAGGAAACCCCGCCATATGTCATTAACTTAGATCCAGCCGTTTTGAAGATCCCGTACGGGGCTAACATTGATATCAGAGACTCTGTCAAATATAAGAAGGTCATGGAGAACTACAACTTGGGGCCAAACGGTGCCATTGTCACTTCCTTGAACTTGTTCTCCACCAAGATTGACCAAGTCTTATCTTTGGTTGAGAAGAAGAGCGATCGTTATGAAAATGTGATCATTGATACGCCGGGTCAAATCGAATGTTTCATCTGGTCTGCCTCTGGTGCCATCATCACTGAAGCTTTCGCCTCCACCTTCCCAACTGTCATCGCTTACATCATTGATACCCCAAGAAACACCTCTCCAACCACCTTCATCTCCAATATGCTTTATGCCTGCTCCATTTTATATAAGACCAAGTTGCCTATGGTCCTTGTGTTCAACAAGACCGATGTTCAAGACGCCGGTTTCGCGAAGGAATGGCTATCTGATTTCGAAGCCTTCCAAGAAGCTTTGAGATCCAACGAAGACGACGAATCGCAAGGCTCTGGCTACATGAACTCTCTCGTCAACTCGATGTCCTTGATGCTCGAAGAGTTCTACTCCCAACTGGATGTCGTCGGTGTCTCTTCTTACACTGGAGCTGGTTTCGATGACTTCATGGACGCCGTTGCCAACAAGGTGGGCGAGTACAACGAATACTACAAGGCTGAAAGAGATCAAATACTCAAGGACAAAGAAGAAAAGGAGAAGCAGCGTAAAGAAAAGTCTTTGAATAGCTTGATGAACGATCTTGGTATTTCCGAAGGTGAAAAGAAGAAGCGTCCAATCAAGAAGGACGATATCGATGTTATTTCCGATACCTCTGATTACGAAGAAGGCGAAAACGATGGTTTAGTGTTGCATGACGATGACGAAGGCATCATTCAAAGAGACAGAGAGTATACCTTCGCTGACGACAGACAGGAAGGTGAAATTAACGATAACTCCGATGCTGCATTGCAACAAAGATACAGAGACGCCATGGAAGGCACTGCCAAGGAAGCTAGTAGTCAGACAGCGGAAAACATTGCTAGATACATCAATCAGCAATGATTTGTCGTATTTAGTTTTAGTTTTAGTTTTAAGAGGATTCATTTTTTTTTGCATTGATTCGAAATTTGGCAGACGTAGTAGCAGAAGCAATAAAAGCTAAATAAAGATCGTAGAGGCAATTCTGCTGCTGGATGGAAAAATTGTGGGGTTGATTCCCTCTGCTCTATGTCCGATGGTACCTGAAACGTAAAAAAAATGATGCAATGAGGCTATGATATTGGTTTACCGCGGCTATTCACGAAAAATCGGGACGAGGCTGTTGTTCAAATATAGCGAGAGCTGTATAAATTCTGCCAATTCATGTATTCCATCTATGTACATAGAACATACTGAGATGACACAGAAGGACGCAATACAACGTTACCAGAGCATGATGTCGTAGTAATGTCAATACTAGGCTTATAATAGTGTTGATTTAATCGATGATTCACTGTTTATGTGGTGCCTTATTTTCCAATCAAGAATCAAGGAAAAAAACTGTGTGAAGAAGACCTGAAATCTCCTTGCAAACTGGTATCACAATGAAACAATCAACACATGATGCTGAAACCAGGGACGCGACACTACAAAGGATCATCATCTGCATATACGATACTTGAGAAACAATGAACCAAACTTATTTTTAGCCAATTATATGATTTTCTTTTTCTTTTTTATTGGTTATGCTTGCTCTTAATTAATTGTGCAGAGAATAGTAGACAATTTGCAGATCAACCCGAAAATCATACAAGCCATGCGCAGGCCCACAATAGGAAATTTTTCAAAATTGGTTCAAACGCGTTTCGAATTTTATGAATCACGCGTGGGTGTTTCCTAATTAGGAAATCGAGAGCATCCTCCGAGGTCTGTCACTGCAACATTAAGTAAGCGATAGCCTAGAGATTAGATAATCAGACCTCTGGAATTCCTGGATCATGCTGGTTTTCTAAATTGGCAAAGTGGGCCCTGGGAAATTGGAGGCTTGCAATTTGTATCAAAACTAGAACTTTTACGGTTTTTGTTAATTTAACTATGGCCAGCCTACTTGATCTGATCTGATTTGATCTGAGCCCATATCCCACCAAACTGCATATGATGAATAATTTTTGAAAAGTATAAGAAGCCTCGTCTTCCTTCCCTTTAACAGCAGTTATCTATTAAGTCTACTCGATTCTTCTACACTATCAACAACACTTAGATTATTATCTATCAACTACTTACCAACTTCATCCACATTCCACACATATCAACAATGCAATACAGAAAGTCTATCTTAGCTACAACTGCCTTAGCCGGTTTAACCTCTGCCGCTTACATTCCATCTGAACCATGGACCACTTTGACTCCAGACGCTGCTGCTCCATCTGGTGCTACTACCGATTACACTAGAACTTTCGGTATTGCCGTCTTACCACTTGCCACTGCCACTGCCACTTCTTCTGCCACCGTTGCTAAGAGAGACGTCATCTCCCAAATTGGTGATGGTCAAATTCAAGCTACTACTTCTACTGCTGCTGCTCCAACCACCACTTTAGCTCCATCTGCTCAAGTTATCTCCCAAATCGGTGATGGTCAAATCCAAGCTACCACTTCTACTGCTTCCACCACTGCTGCTCAAGTCATCTCTCAAATCGGTGATGGTCAAATCCAAGCTACCACCACAACCGCTGCTACTGCTACTGTTATTTCTCAAATCAGTGATGGTCAGATTCAAGCCTCTAGTACTGTTTCTTCTTCTAAGGCTACTTCCACTGGTTCAGCCTTTGCTTCTACTTGTTACTCTGACTCGTCTTTGGCTTTGACCTTGAAGGGTGGTGAATTAACCGATTCCAAGGGTAGAATCGGTTCCATTGTTGCCAACAGACAATTCCAATTCGATGGTCCTCCACCACAAGCCGGTGCCATCTACGCCGGTGGTTGGTCTATCACTGAAGATGGTTTCTTGGCTTTAGGTAATCAAACCACCTTCTACCAATGTTTGTCTGGTACTTTCTACAACTTGTACGATGAAAGTCTTGGTCCTCATTGTTCTAACATCAAGTTTGAAGTCGTTGATTTAGTCTCTTGTTAATTTCTTTCTTGGGTTTTATCATTTGATTTCAAATTATGGGTTTTTTAACTTTGGGTTTATTTTTTTCATTCGTCATTGGTCGTCATTTTGTTCTTTCGTGCTGTTAAGGTTGGT
The DNA here is from genome assembly GCA_030581495.1 of Waltiozyma xylosica. Taxonomy (NCBI): domain Eukaryota; kingdom Fungi; phylum Ascomycota; class Saccharomycetes; order Phaffomycetales; family Wickerhamomycetaceae; genus Waltiozyma; species Waltiozyma xylosica. The sequence continues at coordinate 12,056 of JAKTTJ010000034.1, read as the reverse complement.
TTTTCCTTCTCAATTTCATTTATGGCAATATTCTGTATATTAGTTTTAGGTTTTCAATATAAATTTTGGTAAAGAAATCTTTTTCTCTCTTCAAAAATCTAACTGTAAAACCAAGAATAATCCCAAGCCATGGTATTATTGCGAGCTCTTATAATAACTATCAGTACTAACTTACCTACAGCTATGGAAAGAGCTACTCTAATTGTTTTACAGTTGAGTTGATAATTAGATTGTATTAAGAATATATATGAAAGTCAAAAAAACAAGTGTGTCAATGAATACCAAAAGATCTTTATCACGACTGTTCGGAGTTCTCTCTCATGTTCTTCTCCATTGCCTGTCTTAATTTGGAGCTCGTCTCAAGAAAAGATGCATTAGTCGCAGTAGAGCCGTCAACTTGGGCGATGTTTTCATATTCAGATGGCGAACTGCTGTGTGAGGAATCATCCGTGTAACCGCCATCACCAAGGATTGGAATGTCCGACAAGTTCCCCCAAGAGTTGACTCTTGATAGTGCATTGGAGATGGTCGAAACAATAGATAGGGATCTGGAGCGTATACTTTCTGTGTCTTGGTCTTCTTTTCTACCACGGGAGGATTGGTCGATGCCCAGGGCTGAATCAACACTCTCCTGTTCCAATTGTCTCATGATTTCCCTGTCCTTTCTGTCAACGGTCTTTCTTCTTTCGTTGAACTTATCGAAATCAGGGAACACCTTTGGACCTAAGTTGTTGACAACTTCTGTGATTTCAAAGGATAATCTTCCTCTCAGATCTTTCAACTCTTGCAATTCGTCTCTGTTACCAAAGACGGAGCTGATCAAAGGTGGGAGAGACTTGAGAACATCGCTACCGACTTCACCAGTTCTGAAAGCAGCGTAAGTAGTCGAAACGAGCACCATATAGATTGAAGGAAACAAAACCCATGCACTTGCTGAGCCGAAACCATATATGTCGTATCTCTTTGTTAAGAATGTACCAATAATTGAGTAAGTGATGTACAAAGCTGGGGCAAAGACAGTGGCAACTATAATCTTCCAGCTGGCAACAACATCAATTGCTTTGATTTTGACTAAAGAGCCTGCCAATGCCTTTTGTTGCTTTTGCTTTGAGATATTAGCAGTCACAATAAAGATAGGGGCAAACAAAACAGAGCCTGGTAAACTTAGCAACATCAAGAATAATAGTCTCAAAACTCTCGACATCAATGTCAATGCACTGTTCCAACGGTCTCTGACAGCCAATTCGACCTGGTGATCTCTTAAACCTAGCTGCTCGCAACGTTTTTTGTAATCCAAAACGACATTCTTCAAATGGATAATACGTGGATCGTCTTTGTAGTGTGTGTACCCTGTAACCAGCTTTCTGTTCATATCGACAGCTAAAGACAACGGAATCTTCTTGGCATACAGTCTTCTAGCGGCTTGCGTGACCATCAACGTATCGAAATCAGGAGCAGTTAAAGTGACAGATCCCAGAGCATTAGTAATCTCATCCAACAGTTTGCTGACAGCTGCTCTAGGGTTTTCTTTGTAGAACTGGCCGTCTTCTGGGGTGACTGTAATCGGAGCTCCAAATTCAACAACAGCTCTGGATCTGAACTTGTTTCTGTGGAAATAGTTCAGCCCAGTAGGAATAATTTGAACAGTGCAGGAAGGATCAGCGGCAACAGCACCTAAGGCCATGATGGCGAACCCAGCTTTGATTGGCAATAAATCTGGTCTGTCGTGAGACCCCCCTTCTGGGAAAATACTAATCAGACCACCGTTATGCAAGGAGTTGAAAACATTCTGGAACGTTTTCTCATTAGAGATCTTTGGTGCATATTTGAATCTTGTACCATTTTTGAGAAAACGCTTCCCTTTATCAGATTTGAACGGCTTTCTAACAATTAGCTCCGTGTCACTTATGATCTCAACGATTTCCGAGTTACCAGCAGATTCTGGAAGACCAATTAACCCTTTAGCTTCCAATTGGGTGAACTTGGTTCTTCTACCATGGATTCTGGTCAAATCTTCTTGGTTTTCATTGAGATAGATCTCACCTTCAACAAACTTTAGATTGTCCTGTGGTCTGGGAACTGGGATGGCATCTGCTAGCTTGGCCAAGGTACCGACAAACTTCTCGTTCTTGTAGGAGGACTCAGCAATGATTGGAGGAGAGTTTCTATTAGTGAAACGTCTCAACTGTGTCATAATAATGGCACCATCGACAAATTGATTGGCATGAGGGGCAACAACAACAATTGCTGGACCGGTCTTTGGTAAATTGAAAGAACCTCTCACAGTGATCTCTCTGAAGAAGATGTAACAAACAATGTTGGCAAAAAGAATTACAGAGTCAAAGAAAATGCTCTTGAGTAACGTCTCGAAGAAGCTCTTTTGCTTCTCTTCCATTAGTTTGGGGATGTGGGCTGAAGGTGATACTTTTGCTTCATTTGGTGCGGTATCAGACATCTAGGTTATTCTGTCTGGTCTAAATGTTAACTGTCTGAGCTATAATACAATGGTAAGGTGTTGATTCACAGTATTGGTGTGTTTATGAGATCAAAATAATAAATGGTGCTTAAGGCAATCTAATTGATTCTTTTCTTTTGGTTTTTTGCGTAAATGTGAACATGTTCTAGAGAGCCGAATTGCAACTCTAACAGGTTTCGGATTAAGTCCGGAGTAAAAGCACGCTCTCTCTAGGCTGTACGCGCAAAAAAGAATATACGAGAACGCCTGTTGCCTTAAGTTGATGCGCAATATTGCATCATCGAATGAGTTTCTCTTATAAGTCATCAAATACGCCAAAAATATTCATTTATTTCAGTGATCTATTCAATCATTCATTCAATTCATGATTTCCCAATAGAGATCTTTAGGTTCCTGCAACTTAAAGATATTATGTTTGAGCAATTATTATCACATCCACACATCCAAATTTTTGAGCAATTTTAGATTAATAAGAAATTCCGATATAGTGTAACGGTTAGCACGGTTCGCTTTCACCGAGCAGACCGGGGTTCGACTCCCCGTATCGGAGAATTTGTTTTTTTTAATTTTCAAGATTTATCGTTTTAACTCCAAAAACACGAACTAAAATATTGACTTACCCTCAACAGTCATTCACATGATTCCTAGATAAATTCCACCATTTTATTTTCATTTTTAGTTCCAAGATGCTAAACATTAAAATCACAAGCCTCTTGTATCAGTTTCCAGAATTCATGTCAACGACGTCGCTCAAGATTAAGCCCTAAACTGATAGATCATTTTCTAGACAACCTTCCTAAAAGGTAAGCTCCCAGCATGTTAAAAATCATATCAACTGAATGATATCCATCACATTTGATTAGAGAAAGAAAAGAGATTGGGATATGCAGCATTCTATCACCTAGACGACTGAGATGATAGGCCCCATCGCCTTCATCTACAAGTGATAGGAGCTACATATCAACAAATCCTTTATTTTCCAGGCAATAGTCTTCAACCATATACTTTGAACCATCATCATGAACGAAGATGAAAATGAACACCTAACTTTTGTATTGGAGAACTCGAATCTCAAACCACAGGAATTCCAAACGAAGATCCCAGCTAAGTTCAAGAAGAACAAGCATCATGAATCAAAGATTATCTCACTCTATACTATCCATCACTTATTCAAACCGATTCAAGATAGAGAAACACATGTTTTCAAGTTAGAAGCTTACAACCTTTATGAAAAAACGTTGAAGAAACAGAAGCTCGGATCTCCCTTGAACATCTCCCAGTTCGGTAAGCTTTTGGCGTTATTGTCCAAAGATAATCCATATTATAAGATTAGGAGGATCGGCTCCAGAACTTCAACAAGGTATTGCTATTTTGGTGTGACTTTAAGAAATCCAGAAATATTCAAGTCAAATGAAGGCTCGTCCAATCCTAGATTAATCAGTACTTGTATGGACAAAATGGTAAGGTTCAGATATCTCAATGCAAATAATAAATTTTCAATGCAGAAGAACTATAAATTCAACAAAGCATCACTTGCATCATCAGAACCCTTTATTGCTGAATTGGATGATTTGTTTAGAGCATTCCTCACGGACTCCCAACTGACGTTATCTGAAGAGGTATCCTCACAACCAGTTCCAAATCTCATATTCAAATGTTTCCAAAATTCCAACGTTTTCATCAAGGAAATCGACACAAAGATGTTCAAGATTATGTTTGAAGAATTTGAAGAGTTGAATATTTTTGAAAAAGTCATACTGAAAGAACTCAAACATTACGAAAAGAATGAGTGTTTATCAAGGGTCAACAGTTCCATAAGAGTATTCTTCGAAGATGAACTGAATCCTTACAACAATGATTGCAACTACCTTAAAAACTATTTCAATATTTTGATTGACTCAAGTTCCAATATAAATTTCTTGAAGCTTAAAATAGTTAACTTTATTTTACAAACATTGAAGATCTTCAACTATGAAAGCTTTCCAAACATATTATTGAACTTCAAACATTTGACAACATCTGTATTGAGAGAATTATCAATCAACAGAAAATCAACATTCACATTATACTGGTATTTGTTGTCTTCCATGGATGAGTTGATTCGTGTTATTTTAGAATACTACACTTTGAAAAAGCTGAATTATTGAACGATTGTTGAATATACGGTACTCCTACTACGTTAACTGATATACATTTCTTGTCAAGAAGGTATCTTGTTTATGGTATTAAATAAAGGCAAACCCAGTTTATTCTTTATTGAAATTTATAAATAGAGATTGTTTACCTATGACCCCAATTTTTGGCCCTTACCCTTAAAACTAGAGCTGGTAACACCTGCAAAACTGAACCCAGAAGTCTTAGCGCCAGGCTTGTCATTCAAAGTTTGAACATTTGTTCTCTTTTCCTTGCCATCATATGTAACTTTCTTATCAGCAGGAACGAAGAAGTTGACGATGTTTTTGAACCAATTAGGAGCAACTAAATAGCCATCAGCGACTTCATTGATGGTGTGAATAGTTCCCACTCTGTTTGAGTTACTATGTCTGATGACGTTGATACCCAAAGTGTCACAAATGTAAGAATATAATGGGCCCAAAGATCTGGATTCGATACAGGCGTACAAATAAGCAGCGGACATACCAGCAAGAACACAGAAGAAAGCTGGTGGACCGTCTAATAACAACTTGAACCCTAAAGTGACAACTGGTAAGTGACTTGCTTGAATTGGTAAGAAGTAAATACTGACTTTCTGGTTTCTGTTAGCACGAGACCATGTGTAAGTCAAAGCACCTAACAAAGATTGTAGGAGGAATATGGAATTCGTGAACACAGAAGAGACAACAATCAAAGGCATAACAATAGCAAGGTAGAATGCATAGTCAGCAACATCATTGTAAAACTTGTTCTCTTCAATACCACGACTGTATGAATATAACATGTAAATATCCATTAGCCCCTGCATTGGTTGAGGACTGGTAACGATGAACCCAGTGAAGAATCTCCACACTTGGTACTCCTGCAATATTGGAGTCCAATGGAAGACGAGGTGGTAAGAAGGGACAACGTTCAAAGCATTAAGGAAGGCTGCTGATAAAGTTGAGATTGTAAACAATCTTGTGACTCTTGGGATACCAGCGATAAATCTATGTTGTGTCAAAAGTTAGTGATCATAACTCAGATGAATCTAAGAAGGAATGTTTCTGTGTTGCTTACTGGTTGAAATCAGACATTGTGAAAGAACTGAATATTGGCCAAAGATTTAGTGAGAGTGATCGATATCTAAAAATGTTAGTTTTAATTGATGGAAATTTTCACTGATAAACTGGTTAGGAGCTGATAAACTTTTGTTGGGAATTACGATGTGTGGTTGGCTTCGCCTCCAGTTCCCAGTCAAAGCAGAAGGTGGGTGGATGTACAAGTCATCAATTAGTCGTCGCTCACTGATTAGAATCCAGGGCTACGTTGCTTGCCTGGCTTTCAAGAGAATTTCCGTAGAAGCGCGCCGGTGGTCACCCGAACACAGTTCCGTTTAACCTCGGGGCATCCAGGTTTTCTCCTTTCGACCCCACAGTTATTGGTTAACCGCCTTCAAATGTCTGGAAAATCCAAGAGCTTATAAAAGCTGTGATCAAGTCACACAATCAACACCACATACAAATCCACAAAGGTTATTTATTTGACTTTGTAAGCCCAAGACATTCCCTATTATATATATTCCATATTTCCTGCAACACGTCAACCTCCACCACGCCTTTAACACAGCATTGGCTTGACTTCTTGCAGAAAATATACCACATCAAACTTTTTTTTTCAGTAACCAATGTTATTTAGAAAGAGACTCATTAGCATGACAGCATCCAAATCTCCATTTTCTACCTCTGCTAGAAGATTCAAGGGCGAAACTTTCAAATATCAAGAGTCTCTTCCATCTCTTCCAGTTCCAAGTATTGAAGCTACAAGGGCCAGATACTTGAAATCCATCAAACCATACACTTCTGCTGAGGAGTACGTTGAACATGAGGCTTTAGTCACAGAATTCTTTGAAGGCCAGGGGAAGATTCTTCATGAAAGATTGACCCAGCTACAATCTCAATCCCGTAACTGGTTGGCAAAGTACTGGGATGATTACGCTTATTTGCAATACAACGATCCAGTTGTTCCATACGTCTCATACTTCTATGGCCACAAGGAACTTCCAACACACTTAAGAAAGATTGACAAGACTCAATTCTACAAATCAATCGCTGTTATTGAGAAAGTTTTGGACTTCGTGGAGTTGATCAAGAATGAAACTTTACCAGCCGAAGTAATCAAAGGGACCCCATACTGTATGCAATCTTTCCAAAGAATGTTCAACAACTCCCGTATCCCATTGTCCCCAGGTCAAGATTCCAATGTCTTTCACTCTATCCATGAAAATGGCTTTATCATCATTATGGTCAATAACCACTTCTTCAAGTTAACTACACACACTGAATCTGGTGAAAGATTATCCACCGGTGACATCTACAAACAATTCTTGGAGATTGCCAACGCAGGTTATTCCTTAAAGAAGGGTCCTGCCATTGGTTTATTAACAACTTTACCAAGAGACAAGTACTATGAAGCTTATCAAGAATTAAACAAATATCCAGTTAATGTTGCTTCTTTTGACGAAATTTTCAGATCAACCTTCATGCTTTCTTTAGAAGAAGATAAGCCAATTACCTATGAAGAAAGAGCTCATTTCTCTTGGCATGGATCTGCTGAGAATAGATTCTTTGATAAGCCAATTCAATTCTTTGTTGCTAGAAATGGTTATGTTGGTTTCATTGCTGAACATTCCAAAATGGATGGTACTCCAACTTTATTATTGAACGAATTCGTCAACAGAGAATTGAACAAATTGGATGTGAACAAATTCCTTTCTGAATTGAATATCGATCATAGTACTCCTCCAACTATTACACCAAAGAAGCTCGAATTCCAAGTGTCCCCAGCCACCGAAAGTTCTATTGAATTGGCTAGAGCTAACTTCCAGTCTGAAATGGACAATCACGATGTAAAGGTTTGGCACTACAACAAATATGGTAAGAATGCTATCAAGACTTTCAAAACTTCTCCAGATGCATTTATCCAAATGATCATTCAATTAGGTCACTACAAGCTAACTGGCAAGTGTATTCCAACTTATGAAGCTGCCTCTACTCGTAAGTTCTTCGGTGGTCGTACGGAAGCTACTAGATCTGTTTCTGAAGAATCTTTGAACTTTGTCAAGAACTGGGAAGATCCAAATGTCTCTGATGAACAACGTGCTGCTGATTTCAAGGAAGCTTGTAACTCTCACATCAATTACATCAAGAACGCGTCCAATGGTGAAGGTGTTGACCGTCACTTTTTAGGTTTGAAATTTCAATTGAAAGATGGTGAAAAGCCACATGCCTTGTTCTCTGACCCATTGTTCAACTACTCTTCCACCTGGTTGATCTCCACTTCTCAACTATCATCTAACTTCAACGATGCTTATGGTTGGAGTGAAGTCAATCCTATTGGTTGGGGTCTTGCTTACCAAATCAACAACGATTTCTTACACATTAACATATGCACAAGAAAGTCCTCAGGTAACAAGCCTGAAGAAATGTGGTATTGCTTGAGCAAAGCTGCTGATGAAATCTTTGAAGTCTTAACCAAGACCCAAACCAAACCTAAGTTATGAGATTCGTTTGACTATGTGATTAGCGTGCCGGTCGCGTTCGTTTAAATTTATTTTCTTCTGATTATAAACCTAGAAAATACACTATTTACTATTTATTTTACTTTTTTAACTATAAATTTTAAAATATCATGGAAAAAAGAAAGAACCATAATGGACAGTATGGTAATTTAAAATTGACGGAAAATTCAAAAAAATAATTTCTCCGATACGGGGAGTCGAACCCCGGTCTGCTCGGTGAAAGCGAACCGTGCTAACCGTTACACTATATCGGATAATTCTTGTCACAAAACATGGACAGAATATTTGATCGCCTCAAATATTTTTAATTTTTAAGTGAAATATTACTGATTAAAAAAACAAAAATTGGCGTCTAAGCTGATTACATGACCTTGAGAGGTATCCAAAGCATTTGATCACAATGGAAATTAGGGGGGTTTAATCAAAATGGTATGCCATTAGTTCTTATTTCGGTAAGGGTTATAATTGATACAATGACGCATATAGTCCGTTCTTCAATTGCTCATAAAACAAATTAAGAGATACCACCAACAACCTACTCCAATCTTGATTATTAAAAAGGATCAATCTTAAGTCTGGTATTGAATGAATTTTCTGCAAGTATGGAATTATATGATATGCAAATTTTATAGGAAAGCTATTTTTGAATTATTAATATATGATTATACATAAAAAAATAAAAAGGACTTTTAGAATATCAATAGGATTTAAAAAAAGATGGTTATTCGAAAGGCTTGTTGTAATACCGATATATTTAATTTTGTAAAAAGAAAATGAGTACATTTAAAAATTCCTTTATACGATCAGGAGCAAAATTTATAGACTTCTATTAATTCGATTTGAATTTATTTTTAAACTATATTTTTCTTCTTATTGCAAGTCGTAGTGATATTTAGCTAGCACCAGTCAAATTATATTAATTCATGAGATATTGCCTACAAATAAATAGGAATTTGTATCAAAAAAACAATCTTCAACAATTGCAGTACTTAACAAATCGTATATCATATAACTAATATAAAAAAGTGAGTTCTGTTATTGCAGATAATTACTTTAAAACTATTGTATAATTAAAAGACCTTTTCATATTGTAATATATCACATAGTTTCCAACCAAATTACATATCACGATCTTTAAATTGTTAAAAACTTCGACTTTATTGATAAAATAATTATACATCCTCGACCTCAAATAAAAGGTTAGAAACTTTAATTCTGGATATAGAATGGCTTGGGCAATTTCATCAACATTTTAAAAAATTTAATATCATTAGTAAATTATTTCCCAAAAATATTGGAACTTGATCCTGAATCTAATAATTGAATAAGTGGCATATAGCACAAGATGACAAAATAGTTCAAACAAGATTTGAACATACAAACCAAAGCAATTTTTTTCAGTGACGCACAGAGATCGCTGAACACAACTAGTTTGAGCTAAAGAAACACACAAGACATTCATAAAATGTCCGTACAGCGATCAAAAGTGACCCGAGAAGCAAAAACATTGAAAACTAAAGAATCGCAAAAAAGAAAGAATGGTCCCTAGCAGGATCGAACTGCTGATCTTCGCGTTAACTGGATATTAGCACGACGCCTTAACCAACTGGGCCAAGGGACCTTTTCTTGTTGTGATGTGAGAATATAAGATAGGGGAACTGGTACAGAATATAAGATGGGAGAACTCTTACATAAGCATGTCAAGATTAGGAACGATGAGCCATTGAGAACCGAAGGTGGTAATAAAGATATTTCATGTTTTTGAGGTTACATGCATAAGAGAGAGCAATGATTAGTCGAGGGATTAATGGAATCTAAAAAAAGAGACACTAATTCGCTCATTTGATATAGTTAGTTATTTGGTTGTTAATAAGATATCTAATCCACGGAGACTAAATCTTACAATAGGTTCAAGTAAGTCATATTAACAGGTTCACCTGAGTCGTATATTTACATGTGAGACCAGATCACACATCGGCCTCGTGATAGAAATAATAGAAAGTGCCACGTTCAGAACGTTTGCTGGCGCAAACTCGGAACCATTGGTTTAATCACGTTCTTTGGTTTTCATTATTTTCAAATTCAAAGAAGTATTGGTATGTATTCTTGATTTTGATTTATCGAGGTCCCTTATTTTGAAGGGGTTTTCCTCCCAGCGTCAGATTTCTTCTTATACCATTCCCGTTCCCAGTGGCCTTTCCTCTTGCAATAGTAGTTTGAAGACGGCGTTTTTATCGGTGGCTTCGATAACGTGTGTAGCTATAGCTTCGAGGTCCTTATTCATTCAAGGATTGTTCAAATCTTTGACAGGAAATTAATTGTTATTGCCCGACTTTTTGTGGGTCGCTTTCCTCCTATGGTTTTTCTTTTGTATTTTCTTTTGTAAGTGTTCTGAATCAATCACCAGGCATAACTCAATGACTTTCGACAAATCCTCATTGTCTTCATCTATATTGTGGTGTAGCTTAAGGTGTAACTCGATTTATGGATTCAAACCTCCTAAGAATGTATGAAGCAAGAACCTGTTAGAACTGAACAAATCATCACCGGCCAGAACTAGGCTTAATTCCTTAAACCGTTCAACATAGCTTTGAATGCTGCCAGTTTGTCTTAAATATCTCAATTCTTGTAGAGTTTGACTTAAATAATTTTTTCGAAGATATCTAGCTTTGAATGCAGTTTCGAGCTGCTCTAATGTATTTCTTTCTTTTCCAATTAATGGTTGGATCTGAAAATAAAACCATACAGCCGCACTCTCCAAGAGAAAACTCCCAAAGCAAATCATCAATTGGAATTGAGTACAGTTGGAAAGCAAACCAGTAATACGTTCGGAGACGGCATTCAAGAAGCCTAAAACAATCTCGGGTCTTGGGTCGTGACCAGTAAACGGTTGAATCTCCTGCATATGGACAAGGAAGCTATTTGGTGAGTGCTCTAGGCGATTAAGCGCTTTTGTTTGGATACCGCCAAGGAATAACATTCATTTGATGGCTCTTCTTTTAGTCTGCGCGAGCATCACTCATAACCTTGCCGGATTGGGAAGATCACTTAACCAATACGTAAAGCACATGATTCGATCTCACTGTAAGAATATGAATCAGAGTTAGATATACTCTGCTATAAGCATAGTCTGATATAGGCATAGCATGATATGAGCATAGTCTGATAAAAGCATAGTCTGACTCAAGAGACGACTAAGCTGAAAGGATTCAGGACTATTTAAGAAGAAACGAGACCAGATTCCTGTTAACACATATATAGAAGATATAGTTTAGGAATCATCTAATCCACGGAGACTAAATCTTACAATAAGTTCAATAAGTTCAAGTAAGTCATATTAACAGGTTCACCTAATTCGTATATTTACACTCACTATGAGGAAACAGGGTCAGGTCTGTCGGTTGGTTTGGTGTTCCAACCCGGCAATGTTATGAGCGATGTGTTGGTCATCGCGAATCTAAAGGAAAATTTTAAATAGTCCCTCTTCTTCTCTCCATCCATATAGTTTAGATACTTTAATACACTAGTCAAATATTACCATAGTTTATGTTATAATATAATATCTATGGGCGGGTGACAAGCCTCTAATTCTTTACACTCACAACTGTAAAGAACCAGCCTGACCACGGGTAACCTGGTATTACACGTGACTTATGTTAGGGCCGATCATGCCCGATTAAGACTGATCGGGGCCGACTTATTTTGTGTTGTGAAAAGTTTTATCTACTCAGGAATTCCTTTTATATAGAGGAATTCCCACATGAGTAACCTGCCGACGAAACACCTGTATAATAGTATTTAATAAAAAGTAAGTGTTATTTGAGAACAGAGTCAACTTCTATAACTACATTCCAGGTAGGCATTCCA
>JAKTTJ010000033.1:0-150125 GCA_030581495.1 Waltiozyma xylosica | reverse complement strand
TATTATTATTATTATTATTATTATTATTATTATTATTATTATTATTATTATTATTATTATTATTATTATTATTATTATTATTATTATTATTATTATTATTATTATTATTATTATTATTATTGCTGGTCTTGAATCAAATTGATATTCTCTTGAGGTTATAATATCATGATTGTCATATAAATTTTGCTTATATTCCTATCTCTATTTATAGCTTATCAATAGCCCTTATAGAGAGTTTCCTTAAACACTCAAATATTAAGAAAAGATATCTAACAGGCTCCCATTTATCAACAATTCTTAAAACTTTCGTCTAGACAAAGTATATATCAACTTTCAGGTCATTTGTCACAAGAACCTAAATCTGTTGTTGGTACATCAATTGGACGCGAGCTGTAGCCGGTTTGACTTCAGAAAAAACTGAAGACTGGTGCTCAATTAATTGTTTAAACTGGCCAGACGAATTTTAGCTTCCAACATTTTGATTTCGTTGGTATAATTTTCAATCAATTTCCTCTTCTTCATTAATTCATCAAGAGGATCAGTGAAGGCACCCTCTTCGACTCCGTTCACAAAGTTATTGGTCAGCGAAAGCTTGGAATTTATGGTGGAGTCATAGTCAGTCGCTCTTGTTTTGACCATTGGAGATGTTGGAATACGGTTGGTCAATTTGGATCTTCTATAGTTTTCGTAGATCTTGGAGCTTGTGGACTCTTTTAATTCTTGCAAGTGGGAACCGAACAAAACATTCCTCAAGTGTGTAAAATCGTTATGTTCAACATCTTCAACTTTAAAGGTACCCCATGGATATTCTCTAACATGGTAAGTTGCTCCATTGATATTCTTTCTTTCGTAGCTACCAGAGACCGCAAATGGTAAGTTTTGTTTCAAAAAGTTATATTCTTCAACAGTCTCAAAATCCGTGTCATCAACTGCGAAATCGTAAACCTTGATACTGTTGCTCTTTATATCTTGTAAAATCAAAGCCTTGTTCAAAATCATTTCTTCTGACGTCAAAGAGTCAGCCTTACTGATGACTGGGATGACATTAACTCTAGTAGATAACTCTCTCATGATCTGAATATCCAATTCTCTCAAACCCTTACTGGTTGGTCTAATGAAGTACAAACACACATGTGGTCTACCATCTTTGAAATGAGAGTTTCTTTGAATCTTATACTCTTCATTCAAGACGGTGTCAAATTGAGCTTCTAAATATTCCACGATTCTGTTAGTAACGAAACTGTTGTCAACGTTGTCACCAAAACCAGGAGTCAAGATCAAATCTAACGAGATTGGAGTGGAGTTCTCCTCAACAATGTTGACATGGATCTTATCAATCCTTAAACCTGGATTCAAATGAGAATTGGAAGGATTGACATTTTCAATTTCCTTTAGGATTACTGGCTTCTGACACAAGCTGTTGATAAAACTTGATTTACCCAAACCTTCTTCACCAACAATCAAAATGGTAAAATCAATACCCTTCTTGAAGATCTTAAGACGACGGATCTCTTCTGGGGATCTGATGGTTGAGAAATCCATGGTATGATATCAGATAATGGATATGAAACTGTGGAGAATTGGTTGCGCGTATGCTGGTTCAGCTAACTTTGTAATGAAACCAAAAGATAATGGTGATACCAAATAGCTACCTGTTATGTTTCCTGGTCAATCATCTTAGTTCATGAAAAACGAGGAGTTTCAAGATACAAAGAGCTGTAGCCGTCTGAAGTATCTGATTAGTATGAAAAATATGGAGTTTCTGAAAGTGACACAAAGACGCGCGCGTGTTGTTTGGCAAGTGGTAATTCGTGGAGGAAGTTCTTAAATGGCTGCAACACTGTTGAAATCAAATTTTACAGCCAATAGAAATGATTATGGTGGACAAGAGTCAATTCCATACAGTTTTCTATTTGTTGATGAGAACAAGATACACTTGTTCCAATAGGCCTCTGTTCAACTTCAAAATTCAATCCAACCAAAAAGGCATACATCCTTTGCTTATCGATGATTCCTATCTTCCAGGTTCTTTACTTTTGGCAAAACTTCTAAAGCAGAAAGTTATTAATACTTACAGCTGGTGTGTCTTTACTCTCTTTGAAAATGTTATCGGACGTTTACGATGAAATCATTCCAATTGAGGACAATCTCATATTTGATGCTAACGGTACCCGTTTGGAAAACTTAAAGTTGTTAGATAGATTAGATCAGGACTTATCTTTCGACTAGCTACCCATTTTCAACCAGGTGCAATATGATTAACTCGTCTATTTGGACTCAGATATTCTTCCTGTCAAATCATTGGATGGTGTCTTTGATGTTGACCTTGGAGATAATGAGATTGCTGCATCTCCTGACTCTAGGTGGCCAGATATTTTCAATTCGGGTTTGTTGGTCTTTAAACCATCCCAAAAGACATTCAAAGAACTAAGGGAGAAGCTGAACTCCACAACAGATTCAATCTGTTTTGATTATACTGATCAGGGTTTGTTGAATCAATACTTTTCTCATTGTTGGGTAAGATTACCTTTTACCTACAACGTTACAATCAGCAATCATTATGAACATTTACCAACCTTGAACTTTTACATCAAGGAGTTTCATGCCATTGGTGTTGAAAAGCCATGGACTTCTTTTGGATTCACCAAGTTAAATCAATTGTGGTGGGGATGAGTTCAACGCGGTTTACAATGAAGAACAGAAACAGGAAATCTTAGCATTGTCTAAAAGTTATATCATACAAGGTGAAGCTATCACTTTGCGAATACCTCCTCTGGTGAATCAGTGGGATGAGGAAGATTTCGAAGCTTCAGGCGCGCAAGGTGCTGTTGAGGAAGGACTAAAAGATTTAGAAATCGACGGCTCTAATGAGGTTAAAGAGATATTTCCTTGGGAAGAATACAGACAGGGGCCAACAAGATTATTTTCAGAATCCACTGATTTCTTTGTTTATGAAAACACAAAGTGATGAAATGATAAATCGATTGTTAATCAAACGACTCACGATTAATGTGCCTGTTTTCTCAAGGACCATCCGCCGTGATTTATGACGTTCTTTAAAAGTATAAAACTTCCGGTACTTAGGAAGACCTTCATAAATTTCATGATGAAATGAAACGTACTATAAAGCATCTAATAGATCATATCAGATAACGAAAGGGGAAAGAAAAGCTTGTACTAGCCATAAGGTCAGACCTAATCTCTACACTTGATTCTCAAAGGGGATATTTTCGCGTAGCTCTAAGATCCGCAGCTCGCAGAACTTCCGCTTATTAAAATAGGCGGCAAATCAACAAGACACGAAGATACGTCAGCAGTAAAGATTGCGAAGTTATAATTGCACCAAACTCTCTGGGATCCGTACTAAAATTAAAAGATGTTGAACAGAATATCTCAGTTCAGCAAGAACATTCAGGATGAGATACAGAGAAACATTGAAGAATCCGGTCGCCAGAGCACCTCTCCTCGTTCTACTAGTGTTGAAGTCGACCAAGATATGCTTGTTAACAACGATGACACATCAAGTCTCAACAATTCCACATCATCATCTTTACCAGTGGAAGTACAAGCCAAACTAGCTAAATTTGCAAAGTATGAGGCCAAGTACCCGCAATTATTGGATGCCTACAAAAGGGAAAGGGCCAGAAATGAAAGAGTGATTCAGTTCGAGAAGATCTTACAAGAAAACACACCTTGTTCCGGCATCGACGAAGGTGAGGTTTTGACAGATTATTTAAACAATTTGCATAGTAAGAATACAATTCTCAATGAGGAACTAAGAAAGTCTAGCAAGAATGAATCGATCATTGAAGAATTGCAAACAAAGATCAAAGAGTTGGAGAAGGGCATTGGGTCTTCCGCCGTCGAAGAGACTAGCACCGAAAATACAGAAGAAGAACCAGAAAATGATTCATTGAAGGATGAACTTGAAGATCTGAGACTCAATTATAATGAGGCAGTAAAAGCTAGTGATAGTTTGAAATCTGACCTTGAGGCTTCCATTTCAAAGAACGGAGAACTAACTGAACAACTTTCTGAGCTAAACTTTCTAAGGGAAACGAATCAATCATTGGTGAAAGAATTAGAAACTATCAAAACCCAAATTGCTGAGTCAGAATTCACGAGTGATAAACTCGATGAATCTAGTAAGGAACTCACGCCTGAAAATAAAAAGGAATTAAGAACTAGAATTGAGGAAAAAGATATTGCCTGTTCGAAATGTGAAGAATTGGAGAAGGAGCTCGACCTCAATAGAGAAGAATTATCTTCTAAAGATACTGAAATTAAGGATTTGATAAAGAAGGCTCAAGAACTCGAACAGACAAAGATCGAACTTCAAGAAAAACTCAGAGATGTGGACTCAAAGACCGCCGTCGCGACAACCATAACGGAACCAACATCCGATAGCGCAACCAACCTGAAATTCAATTCAACTACAAATGAAACTACTACTTCCTCGTTCAACGCGAAAAACAAGAAAAAGAGGAGCAAACAGAAGAATAAGAAGTCACAATCACAGGAAGAAAATGAAAAGGTTACTCAGCAAGTTCCTGTTGATGAAGACATCGAGCAAGTGAAGGAGACGGACGGTACATCAACTTTTGATGACAACAATACCATTAAGAGCCTTGAAACCAAGATCTTTTCACTAGAGGCTCAACATAAGATTGAATTATCCTCCAAATCCGATGAGATCAAGTCGCTAAGAGATATGTTGACAGAAATTGGTAACGATTTAGTTGACGCTAGAGATGAAACCAAGGCTCTTCAGCAGAAGATCGGAGAACTAAAAGAAAGTCGATCCCAGAATGATAAAGTTGAAGAGTTAACAAAGAAATTGAATCTCTTGCAAACGGAGATGGGCGAATTGAGCTCTAACCAAGAAAATGAAATCACTGAGAAATCCGATTTGATCAAATCTTTAGAAGATGAAAAGATGAAAATGGAGGAACAATTGAAAGATATCAAGGAAAATTCAAACAAGGATCTCGATTCCAAAACTAACGAAATTAAAGAGTTGAAGAAAAAGATTGCCTCCTCTGAATCAACAATTCAATCTTTGGAAAAGGATGCTCAAGCTTTGAAATCGCAAAATACTAAGTTAATGGAAGAGAAGAAGTCTCTTGAAGCCTCCTTGACAGACTTGAACAGATTAAAAACTCTAGAGTCTTCGTTGACTAAAGAACTTCGTGAAACTAATACGAAGCTCACCCAAAGAGATAAGACCATTGTTTATTTCGAAAAGCAAGTCAAAGACTATGAGACATTGAAGTTCCAACTATTGGAAGAAGTCTCCAAGTACAAGAAATCCAGTAATGATTTGAATCAAAGACTAGTATCTTTGACTGATAATTACAACAAGTGCTCACAAGGCTCAAAGAGAATCACGCAAGAATATGAGGAATTGAAAAAGAACTACCAATCCCTGTTGGACTCAAACAAGATCTTGGTAGAAAAGGCTAATATCATCCAAGATAAATATGAAAGTTTACAAGAATTAAAGTCCAAGTCCATAGACCAATACGATTCTGTGAAGAGACAAGCTGATGAATTGAGTATCTTGTACAAGGAAGCTAAAGCGAAACTAGAATCTTTGGACGAAGAACTTTCTGAGTCAAGAAGCTTATTGTTGGAACGTACAAGAGAAGCCACCACCATTAGAAGACTACTCATGGATAGAGAACAAGAAGAAAGCTCCAAGGTCAATGAATTAGCCTATCAACTAAAGACCTTAACAGAAGATAAAGAGAGAATCCAATCTGAATCATTGGCCTCGTTGAGTAGCAAACAAAGAGATTTGGATCAATTAGCATTGAGAAACAATGAACTAGATAAGTTGTTCAATCAATTATCAAGCTCCAACACAAAATTAACCAAAGAACTTGAAACTTTGAAGAATGAACAAAGACAATTGGAGAAATCAAGAAAATCTTCATTAACTGAAAACGATGAAATCTCCCAAATTATCAACCAATTGAAAGACTCTTTGAATCAATCAGAAAAGAAGGTCCGTGAGTTAGAAAGTGTCAACAATAACTTGAAGCTTTCAAATAAAGATATCTTTCTCAAATTTGAAAGACTCACCAAGAATTACAAACAGTTATCTGCTCAATACAAGGACTCCACTAATAACAGTGCGCCATCAACAAGGTCTAACTCTGTTATCAATTTAGCTTCAGGATTAAACAACGCTTCTCCATACCAATCCAATAACAATAATAATGGCAGTGGTTCGGGTGATTCTTCTTCTGTTGATGAGAAAGTGGCTTACATCAAAAACGTTTTACTAGGTTTCCTTGAACATAAAGAACAACGTCTCCAATTGCTACCTGTTATCTCAATGTTATTGGGTCTAGAAAGATCAGAAGAAAAGAGACTATTGACATCGATCAGCTCATGATTATCTATGAGATCATTCACGATAATTGTGTAATTAAATATACCTCAAAGTACATCTGGAAATATCTTAAAATCATAAAGATGTCTATGTCAGCGATTTACTATGTAAACCATTTTGACTTAGGCCATACATAAATCCACGAGTTTAATTTTTACTTTCAAGTTGAAGACTGGATCATGCATATTGATATGCAATTTACATATATATTATCACACCTTAACTTATAAACAAAGTATACTTGTTCTCCGGGAGCAATCTGATGTGAATGTTCTTCATTGAAAGTTAAAAGGATATCAAAATCGAGCATTTGCAGCAACCTATCCTAGTGTAAGTATTCACTATTTTCACCAAAGCGTTGTCCCAGAAGACATGTGCAAATCAAAGATCACGTACAAATTTTATATTTTTGTGTAAGCAGGACATCAAATAATTATATAAATGTAGTAGTTAGGAGTCAGGTATGACCCTAAATTGGTTGTTAATGATAACCTTAATGTCAAGATTAGTCGGTGGTCTTTATTCAAGAATCTATGTAAGCGTGTAGGTTGGATCCTTACGGGATCCAAACTCTATTTAAATAGTGACGAAAAGTGTTTCATATGTGTTTCACATATGTGATTAGTTATACCTTATCTAATCACGTGAGTGCTCTCTTATTACAATTTAGTTAATTTTTTTATATATTTGGCATTTTTAAAATTAAGATTTCCATGAATCAGAATTTTCTGACAATACTTTATATTACGTAATCAAATATCACAGTTGGCCAAATCATTCAGCACATCTCTACACCACATACCTACAATAGTGTTAGTTAAAACGTGTTATCTTAAATTTTGAGAGCCCCCCTATTCTTGGACTTATGAACTGGAAACAGTAATAAAATTTAAAGCTAAGTTTTATAATAAATGAACAATGTGAATGTCTAAGAGTTCACGGCATGGGACTTGGACGATATATCCAATTCTGACGAGGAACATGCGGCTCACTTGCAACAGCTGTTGGCTATTCTGAACGTGCATAGATTGACTGTGACCAGTTTCATAGGAGACTCGTGTACTGATACCATTAGTTTGCAACTGTAAAATAATAGTAGCCATTGCGACATTATGTCAAACATATTTATAGCTAGCCTACTGCGGGATAAGGACCAATAACCGGACCAATATCCGGTCAATTGTCAGCTGATTTGAATTTCAGATTTCCCATTTTTCATAGTTTTGTGCCACCAATAAGGACTGGCGGCCCAGTGGTGAAAAGCTCTTGGTGTGGCAAAAAAAACATAAATACAAAAGCCAATTTGTATTATAATAATAATAATAATAATAATAATAATAATAATAATAATAATAATAATAATAATAATAAATCTTTTTTTTGTGTCCTACTTGGCTCTTGTCTTGAGACATGCAGGCTAATGCATCTTTAAGTACTATTGCGATCCAAACTTTAAAGCTGCTAATAAAACTCATATTTAACTTTTCCTTCATTATATAAAGAATTTATAACCTATTACCTATAATAAATAAATTTAGTTCCAATTGATAATGTACCAAAAGTTCAACAGATCCACCCCGGGATCATAGAACCACATGCGACTTCTTGTTGTATTCATTCACAGCAATGGCAATTTTACCATAAATGTACTTTCTAGCTCTGACATCAGGAATTGGAATGAATGGACCTTGCCTTGCTTCGATAAGACCAATCTTGATACCAGTGTTTTCCTGTGTAATGGATTTAATGGCATCGAAATGAATGGCCCATTTACTTTCACCGTTAGAGATAGAAAGTAAGATGATTTGTCTGTAAGTGATAATCAAGGTCATGTCCTCACCTGGTAAAACAACATGTGCCAAATATTCCTCACTGATATAACTTCCACCATTAGCACTCTTTAACCAATATTGGCCTTGAGCTTCTCTTTCGTCGTATGGCTTGATGATTGAACTGACACCAATGTATCTTGGAAGACGAACTCTATCCAAAGTTCTACCATCAAAGGCAGTGGTGGTATTCTTAATACCTTCACTAACTTGATTGGCCAAATCAAAAACACCGATAGCAGTCTTTGTTGGGAGACCAATCAAACCTTTCCCCATGCCTTTGAAGAAACCCTTGGCACCTGATTCTGTGGCACCTTGAATTGGATCCAATGCTATACCTTGAATACCACTCGAAAGACCATCGAAGAAGGAAGTAGCTCCATTACCAATACCATAAAGAGCGTGTTTTGGCTTATTTCTTCTTTGGTTCAAACGGCGACGTTCCTGGAATTCTTTATCCAATGTTGCTGCTGTTAGACCCTTAGCGAGAGATCCTGTGACCTTAGCAAAACTGTCAGAGAAGCCAAACACCGTCTTCTTCAAGAAACTCAATCCCCCTTTGGCAACAGAGATACCTAACTCTTGTGGTCTATCATTCATGACCAAACCTTGGTATGGCTCATAGAATATATCCATGACACCTGAACTGATATTGTTGAATAAACCAACAGGATTACCTATAAAATCAGCAGACCCAATAACTTTATGTATTTGAGAAAAGAAAGCTTGACCATAGTGGGTTTGAATAGTTTGTACTAATGTTTTGACTGGGGCTCTGACATTCTCTGTCAACAAAGCGTTCAATCTGATTGGTGCATCATTGACATTACCAACAGCCATAGTCAAGATATTAAAGAAATAAGAAAGAGAGTTTTGACTCGAGGCTTTATTGTCGACGTTGATTCTTTCTGTACGGACAAATGAGATGTTCAACTGAGCAGGTTGCAAGTGAAGAACTTCAAAGTAGACATCACCACCTTCCATCGATACAGTGTGGTCTTCGAGTGAAATGACATCCCCACACAAAACATCCTTGGGTTTAACATCCCAAATTGAACCTGGAAGTTTAGTGAAGTCCAATAATGCGTACAAGAAGTCTTCATCCATTTCCAAGGACATCTCTTGAAGCAACACAGTAGCATATTTAATGAACAAAACCCCATGACTATCATCTTTAACCCTTGAAATTGAACCCGAGAACGCCGGATGATTGTTCATTTCCTTGGTGGATTGTGGGACAACGGTTGGATACAAGATGATTGGATAAATACCACCAAACAATTGATTATCAATTTGAAGCCATTTGAGTTTGATACTTGCAGTTTGATAAAGTTCGGAATCGTTCAATCTCACTTCGATACCTCTTGCAGTGATATAACATAGCTCATGATTTCTTGTGTTGATCAATGAAATACCCAGACCTTCAAACTTGAAAACAACTTGGGTCATGATCTCTGAATCTTCATCAATTGTTTTAAATTTATCTGGATTGTCCATAGAAACAGAAGATTCTGAGTGAGAATCCGACAACTTGTAAATACTTGATGTTTGATCATAATTGGATATCACAAGAGACTGAGTTGGGCCATCGGCAACGACATTGAACTCCACAATTCTATTAGAGTCTGGGAGTCTCATTGGTCTCAAGTTACCGATCTCCGCTAACTGAATATGTCTTTCTCTTCCACCAGACGTTAGGATTAATTCTTTCATTATACCAGCTGGGAAGTCCCACGCATATGGCATAACACTCTTTGCTGGGATTCTGTAGTAAATCGGTTTGAAAGATTTGAAAGAAGAACCGTTGACATAGTTATCATTATCATCGAGATCTGGGTGCTTTTGATAGAAAATGAATTCTTCGTCACTGAAGTTACGGATTGAGTACGGCCAATGACCTTCGGCATCTTCAACGTTGATAAACAATGAAGTTTCTTCCAAGGAAACGACGATCTTCAAGAGAACTTGACCAACCCCATGTCTGTAAATCTTCAAGTATAACTGACCAATATCCTTTATGTTAAATGGTGCAGACCAAGCTGATTCATGTTCCATGAAACGGACTCTAATTTGTTTTCTTCTGATCTTTGGTAAGTTGTATAATGGAACTATGGAGCCTTGTAAGAGTTTAGTAGTTTCAGATGAACCAACAACGTTGATTTCAAGACAATCTTTGAAGGAGTTCTTGACGATGTAACGCGGTGCAATCGTGACAACTCTGGACAACTTGTACTTACCTTCACCTTCCTTAACGGAGATACCAAGCGATGATTCTTGGTTGCCTGAAACTGAAACATCGACTTGGTTAGTCTGGCCAATGGCATCAAAGGAGACAGGCTTACTGACTTCAGAATTTCCTAACTGGATTAGAGCTCTCTTCTTGACATTACCGATACTTTCAAAGGAGAACATTGATGGCTTTGCGTGTTTTGTTACAGTGCCATCTATTTCACAAATTTGTTCAATGACCCTGGATGTCATGATATTTCTATCACCAATAACCGACACGTCCAATTGGGTCTTGTTCAAGATCACGTAAGGAGAATAAAGCACAACTCTTGTACCAGCACTGTCATTTGTGGTTGGGGTATAATGTAGCCCGATGTTCAATGACTGGTCATCATTTTGGTTTTTAATATTTAATGTACGTTCTCTGTCAAAATCATTGGTTTGTTTGGAGTTGATGATGGCGAAATCACTTTTGGCGAATCCACCGCTGTCTGGTTGAATGCTCAACAGGAGGAAATGTTCCAGATTAACAACGTGAATTGCGCTCACGCAACCTTTGGACAACACATTTTTCCAGTCTCTTCTCAAGTTTCTGTCGTAAACTCTGTAGGAGATATCATAAGGCAAGAGATTTTCAATTTCCAATGGAGGCGAAATCACAATTTGCATGTGCGGATAGATCTTGGTTAAGGGCTCATTATGATGAAACTTAGCCTCGGCTTGGAAATAGAAACAAGTTGGGTCATTCTTGTCGGCAGCTGTACACTTGATGGCAACAATACCTTTAGTAATTCTTCTCCAGAACAAGCTCTGTTCAGAATACTCGAAATTGAAACGAAGCTTTGGTTTGATTCTGAAGGAACCTTCATAGACTTGATCAATCGGTACTGCTTTGGAATTGTTGGCCTTGATGAGGATTTCATGGTCACCAGATTTGACAAAGAGAGGAACCTGAGTATTGTTGACCAATGTGACTGTTGACCTTAACGTGATAACCTTTACATTATTCTTTGATAAGTTGATAACCACGGCAATTCTATTATGGACACCGTTCACAGCAGGCTTTAACATGAACAAATCTTCGCCTTCATTATCAACTGCAATGTCAACCACAGATTCATAACCTGAATCTTTAAGGGTCAACGATAAGTACTCTCTTTGATGAGTTCTGTTTAGGTTTTCACGGATCTTCTTCCAGTCTTCAAATTCCCATGCCAGAGACTTGCCATTTCTAACTTGGGACTTCTTTTCCTTATCTTTGGAAGACCAAACCTCGACGTCAAACCCAGTTTCATTGATGATTTTATAAGGCTTAATCTCACCACGATCCTTGATTTCGCTTTCACCAGAAATAGAAGCAGCCAATCGTGACAAAAGGGCAATTGAAGATGACGATAAACTTAGCTCTGCCAATCTCTTTGAAATAAATTCAACATTCATTTTGGATTTGATCCCCTGTGTTTTTGAGACGTGGAGTGTCAAAGGCCATGGGTCAACCAAAGATTCCCATGAAGATTTAGCATAGTTGTAAATATTAATCATAGACTCCATTGTAAGATCTGCTTCTAATTCTGTCGACCAATTCTTTGCAACAGCCTGGAATGGATTTATGGCAAGATCCAAAACAGGAAGTTCGTTAACATTACCGATAACAATCAATCTGAAACCATTGATATCAGCGGTCATATTTTCAGCCTTAATGAGAATCTCAGGTTCAGAATCAACAGCATAAAATCTTCTGTGTCTATCAGATAAAGCACTGACGATAGTTGGTGCGTACTTGGACACCTTTCTCTTGAATTCTTTGGTGAATGTGGTGTACATTGGACTATCGTTGTCTTGATCGTCAACTTCTTCAATGATACCATTCTCCTTCGATAATTCCATAGCTTTGTTGAAGATGGAAATCGCAAGTTTGAAATCGTTCAACGAAACTCTCATAATAACTTGGTCACATGTCATTTGGATCTGTGTCATAAGATTCTCAGCGGTACTGTTTCTCCCATCGATTGTAAGCGACCATGAGAAATCATCGATGATTCTAATTCTATTGGTTTCATATTGATTCATCTTCACCAAGAACATACCAATATTTGCAGCACTGGCAGTGGCAATGCCTTGACTAGATGCCAAAAGTTGCTCGATCTTGAAGACAACCGCCTCAGATGAAGTGGACGTTGGATCAGCCAATAAGATCAAAGAAGTGTTCATGACATCAATTGTGAAATTGAACTTCGAGGATTGGGAAGAAGAAGGCTCACTAGCTGCGGCGTCTAAGGAACCACTTCTAGTGTTCTGAGACTCGCCAAAACGATCTTCATTTTCTGATTCCCCAAGAGCTTCTTCTAATTCCGTATCAGTCGAAAGTGCCATCTCCATACCATAATCGATGAAGGATTTCAAAGAGAACAAATAATCCAAAGCCAGAATAACCTTTGGACAGTTGACTCTCAAAACAGCAAATGTCGTCTTGTCATTATTCGGGCCTTCGGTGAAAAGATCAACACAGAACTGGTGTCCTTCTTCAGTCGATCTTGGTGAAATTTCGGTGAACTTATTGTCACGAATCTTTCTAATATCTTCAACTACCAAAGACGAAATGTGAAAATTGGAGGTAAAATGAGTGCTTTGTTTCTGCTTGAAGATCAGACCAATATCTTCCAAAGTAAACCTCGAAATAGCAGTATTCGTCAAATCGTCCACATTTTCTGATTTATCGTGAAGTGTCAACGAGATCTTGGAACCATTGAATTTGAAATCGATAGCTCCCCGTTCCAAATCAACATCATTATGAAGAGTCGAAGTCATCATGTTGTTCAACCCCTCATGGTCAGTGCTATAGATAGCTTCAGGTGCAATAATTTGATTTGCTTTCAACGCAGCAACTTTGATACCAGATAAAGACTCATCCAGATCGTCAAACTCAAATACCTTTGGAATGGATTGAGATAAAGCATAAATATAGCGGAACTGACACTCTGTCAAATCGGCATTGACTTCGGTCAAAGACCCATTAATCAACGTTTGGAATCTATCGACTGGGTTGGAGTGGTGGTCAACATCAAAAACAACATCCAAATTATCAATGATATCCAATGATTGGATCTTATTGTTGTGGTGGAAAGTAGATGTCAATTTGGCTGATCTCAAGCCACACTTGATCTGATTTAGTAGCCCGTCCACATAGGGGTCCTTGACGAAGATATTAGAGGATTTGAGCTCACCTAAATAAATTGTGATATTGTTGAAGGTGTCATTCCGTGGATCAATCAACTTAGGGAAAACAATTATTGGAGTTTTGATCTTGATGTCAAACATAATGTTTTGGTCTGGTAGAACAGCTTGATTGAACGCTTGGATTCTGGCATTATCGAAATACAATTTCATCTTCAGGAACTTATTCAAAAATCCTAGAATCTTCTTCATTGGCTCTTCGACAAAGTTGAATCTTAAGGAGCCAGCCTCAAAGAAAAACTTGGATTGGTAGTCGTTGAAAGTTGCAGAATTCATATCAATGGTTTCATAAGTAAATTCGGCCATTTCGTCACCATCAAAACTTAACAACTTTCTCAACACAGAATCTCTTGGGGAACCTTCATTGACATCATCATGCAAGGTCAAAGCACCTAACTTCGAGTAAACCTTCAACTTCTCAGGTAGAACCAAGACATCAACGTGAGCTGTCGACAATTGGATGGTGGCCAATTTGATACCTTCGTCATTTAAGACAAGAATGATACTGTCTAGATTGACCTCGACCTTGATATGTTGGGCTAATGCATCAGGATCGATAGTAGCAGCCTCCATTGGTAATATTCTTGCTGTTGGTGGTGGAGGCGGAGGTTGATTAGGATCAGTGAATGTTGTTAGGATGAAATTGAGAATAGTCAATAAACTCTTTCTGGTGACGACCAATTTCAATTGAGACAAATCCAATTTGACATCTTGATCAAAAATCTCTGTATCTTCTCCTCCAACCTTCATGACTCTCTTGTTCTTTACGTACTTCAAGGTAAAAAGATCTGATTTCTCAGTGACAATCTCATCTTTGGTGAAGTTATTGGATGAAATCAACTTTTTGAACTCGGCAGGACCATTTTTATCAATCCAATCTTCAACGTTGATCGTGGATAAGGTCAAATCGACTTGCATATCGCCATCATTTGTTCTGAAAAATTCAAGATTGAATCTTTCAGCAACCAAATCAACGATCTCCTCTGATTCCATGGTGGAGCCATCTGTGCATTTTGACAAAAGCAATTGTACTTTGTCAATAGCAAACTCCAACTCAAACATATGTTGATTCTTCATCAAGTATGAAGCCTTTGTGTGATTGGTAGAAGCATCCATTTCGTTGGTAATCGTTGAATTATTGGCCGTATCAGGAAATTCGTCATTGGCGTCAGAAAATTCATCAATGCTTAAACTGGAAGGAGTGGGTGAAAGTTTCCCGAAATCAAATGGACCTGGACTAACATCAGATTCAGAGGAATCACCTCCTGTGGCATCATTCGTCGATTCAATTTCGAAATCTGGAATACATTTATCAATCAATTGCATCATGATTTTGTATTGATAATCATTAATTTGCGCAGATAAGTTTGCTAAATGTGCCTTTGACTTCAGCTTTGCAAGGTTAAAAGAAGAAGGCAAGATTGACAACTCCAACAACATTTTCATGTCTAGTTTTTCCAAGATCAAAGAAGGTTTGGTCTTCTCAGAAGAATGAAGCTGTTGAATGGTTGACTTGATAGTTGGACCAATCAACACTTGTGTATCCTGAAGATGCAAATTGAATTTATCATACATCAAATTGTTCAAATGCTTGATATCAATTTGGGCGTATTCTTCAGGCGATAGTTTTCTAATCTCCTCTGACTTGTTCTTGTCTGCTAAGTCACTGAACAAACTGATATGACCAGCATCAATAACAGCACACGGAGATGACCATGATGATGGATCCAAGGGCAAGATTATCAAAGGTGCATGCAAATCAAGTTTGGCGTTGACGGTTTGATGATTTTCCCAGATAGACTCAAGACCCAACCTTGTCTGTGTTGTCAAGCCTTCAACGGTGGCCTCAGCAGCCGACATGATTGCATTGATAGTTTCCAAGTGGATCTTTGGAGGACTAAAAAACTTAATAATCTCATTCACCAAATGGACATGGTAGAAAATTGTCATACTCTTAAGTTTGGCCAAAACAGTGGAATCAGCAGAGTCATCCAATGGATTATTTTCAAATGACGCCTGGAAGAACGGCTCTTGTGATTCCAGTATATTATTTTGATGATCTGAATCGTCTGCAGAATCAGTATGCAACGGCTTGACACTAATAACATCTTTGTATAACGTGGTCTCCGTTCCATCGACAACCTTGAATTCTTGTAAAGTGAAATGAGATAGAAATGAGTCCGGTCTTTGATAGTGCCTAAAATAACAATCATCAAATACAACTTCCGCAAGTTCTTTCCGTTCAGACCCAGATCTAACAGTAAACCCCCCTCTTTTCAATTTAGCAGAGAGTTCAAAATTGACACGATCTCTTGGTACTTGGACTACATCTGCCAATGCTCTGGATTCGTCATACTCGATAGCATTAAAGAACTCGTCTCTCTGCTCTTCAGTGATTTCAAAGGCATCCTCAGATTTCGACTGATTCGCGTCATTCCCATTCCACCAGGACAACCAGCTGTTATTCTGGACTTGCTTTTGAGTCTGTTGGGCAACTTTTTTCAATGCAATTTCTGCGGCAGATCTTGAAGAGTTCTCCTTTCTCAACTCATTCCTGGACAAAGATCTGAAAAACTTGATGTCTTCATATGGTAATTTTTCTTCTAATGATTTTAAGGCAGCTGCATCTTTTTCGTCTACTGTGGAGCTTTGAGCCAATTTCAGTTTCTTCTTCCATAATTTGATATAACTCTTTCTCATGTCACGTCTATCCTTGATAAACTCCCAGCTCCAACGGTAGTTTCTTTCGTGTATTTCATTCAAAACAGAATTGGCTGCATATTTGAACCACTCTTTACCATTGCCTTTCAAAGGAACAGAAGGTTTGAATTTCTTGAACTTGTGAGTTTTGGTGTACCAGTGGAATTTCGAAGCTGTCCAAAGGGCATCGCGGTATTGTTCAGAGTCCAAATCAACGGAAAATTCGTCAAAGAAAACTTCAGTCTTGATATGAGGTTGGGTCTCTGTTGCCCCAAGTTTGTTCACAGTCAAATGGCCCACACAACTCACTGGTCTTAAAATGAACTGAGTGAATTCTTCATAGGTAGATAGATTTTCCTCGTTGATAATGGATAGTTGGAACTTTTGTAACAATTCATCATGATCGCGCACATAAATGGAGCGTGTACCTGTATTCCAATAACAACATAGCGATTTCATTGTCAATAACTTATGCGTTAAACGTTCGGAAACTGATATGAAAGTTTGCTTCCATTTCTCATCTGTTGATACTGCAGAAAGCTCATCCAAAGTGATACCGATGGCGTAAGGATGTTCACTGAAGACGTTCTCCGTGTCTTCATATCTAAGATGGATACGTTTGATTTCAAACTGCAAATTATCTGTGATCTTTGTCAAAAGACTCTCCATGAAACTTTCATTCTTAGCTACCTCTTCTGAGGATAAAGTATTATTTGGATTGGCCTTATCTCTAATTTCCAGCTCTGCCAACTTCCTAAACTTCAATGCCAATTCTCTTTCGATTTCCTCCTTGGTGTCATAAGTATCCGACATGATAGGAGTTGCAAGCAAGTAGACGTCTTCAATTGATACCCTGACAGCCTCTGCTTTCAAGTTTGACCATGGAATCTGGAGAGTCAACTGTCCTAAATGGCCAAACTTGACATCGACTGGTAATTTTAGAGCATCAAGGGATTCTTTCTTCAAACGAAGACCTTTCAACTTGACATCACCACTCCATATACCGATGTTCAATTGTTTTGGATCGAAGTTTTCCACATAGTCACCTAAGAATCTATTGAGAATAGAAGCTGCTAGAGACTCAAGCATAATTCCAGTAGAGTTCTCTTGTTTTGGATAATATTGTGTTTGTATATATGATTAAGCGATGGCGCTTAAAGATCTTTTGAAGCAACTAGCGATTGTTTTCGTTCGTTCGAAAAGAGAAGTTGAGTGTTGGATAATGAAAAATCTTAGATACAGTCTATAATGTATTAATTGAGTGATTGGGTATTTGTTTTTATGAAAGATAAAGCCGCTTCACTCTCTGATACTCTTTGGGTGGCGATACTTATAAATTTGTTGATATAATCTAACATCTGGGCGGGCATGATGGGGCTAACTGAGCGCGTGCCTACGGACTCGTACAGAGTTAAGCGCAGTTGAACATCACTTTGCAGTATTCCGGTAATCAATAAAGCTGGGAATTCTCCCAGCACATCTGTAAACTCTATGAACTAATAACTGATATTGCTAGATTATAATTGCAAGGAACGGGCCTCAATAAATATACTATATTGGGAGTGCAGAAGTTAAATTATATGATTTTGATGAAGCAATCTGCTGAGCCGGGTAATGTGTTTTTATTTTGATTACATAAGATATATCTTGGATCTCGGAACATGCATCCGAAGCAGAGTGGAGTTCAGGTAACGAATGGCCTGTGTTGAAGTTACCAATCAGAATTTAATCATATCACTACTTTATCGAAGCCAGAATGTTATCGCACGATTAATTAGACTGCTATATATTCTAATAGGTTGATAATACAAACTTGATCTTGCATTTATCGCGCGAGTAATTTAAAACCTTTCTTTGGACCCCCAACCAACACAAGAAACCTTACCTGCCCAATAACACAATCCGCTTGCAATATAAGTGAGATCCGTGAATATGACGGAATTTCTATAATCTTGAGGTGTTTCATTACCGATGATAGTACCAGAAATCGGAATCCACACTAAAGTTCCAACAGCTGCTAAGACGTACATGGTCCCAAATCTTCTTCCAACCTCTTCAGTTTTACAAATTTGAGAACAACAAACTGCCAATAAGGAAAACGAAGAACCACTTAGAAACCAAGCACCAACCGAGTATAGGTAGATAAGCCATTTGTGATGATTAGAAAAGGAAAAAAGGATCAAAATGGTGACGATACCTGTTGAAATCCCAGTGAAGATCATGACGTTATATCTAGCAAGAATATCACTGCAAAACCCGGTGATCCATCTACCTGGAATCCCACCAACATGACACAAAGAGACAAGAAGATAGGATCCTTTTAAGTCAAATCCATGTGAATAGCAATAAGAAGCAAAAAAATGCTGCAGTGGCCAAGGTCGCACATTCAACTAGGACACACCCAGCACAGCAGAACACAAATCTTATATCTTTGAAAGCCTTAAAATCAAACGAGCAAGCATAATAAAATGCTCTGTCTTTAACTGTACTTTTCCTCTCTGGCTATTGTAGGCAATCTTTCCTTACAAAGAATCAAGGCAATTATGTAACAAAAACCATTGATCAAACAGAAAGCTCCCATCCCCCATTTAAACCCGATTTTATTAAACATAGCTTTGAGCAAAAAAAGGATATACAATCCCACCAGCTGAGCCACCACATGTAGCTAAACTATTCATAAACCCTCTTCTTCTCAAGAAATAATGCGAAATGATACCAAACACAGGCGCTGCGGCAATACCCATTCCCAACCCAGTAACAACATCATAGCAAAGAATGGATTGCCAAAATGTGCGACAAGAGGCTGTAGCAAATAATCCTAGTACTACCAAAGTTCCACCAGCGCCAATAAGAGGTCTTGTTCCATTTCTGTCAGAATAAGTCCCTGAAAAGACACAGTTCAGGAGAGTTAAAAAAGTATTGACACTGAAAATCAAACCAAGTGACGAAGATGAAGTCATTGTAAGAACATGCGTTGAAATGTAAGTTTGTAAGACACCTGAAATGTTCACTAGACCATATACTGAGCATAGCCCAAGGAGCGAACCTAATGTGACTAAATAGCTCTTTCCATCATTTTCTGGGTAGGATAAACCGGTTCTTCCGAACAAATGTTCTTCAATTCCAGTGGTTGGTGTTCCAGCATTGCTTGGTTGCACGCTTTGTAATTCAATGGCTTCTATGTTCAGACGATCCCTTCGTGGTTCTTTAGCTGCCGAAGGGTATCAATGCTGCTGATTTTGGATACTGGAGAGTGGCTATAAAAGGCCATGTGTTGTTGTTGAATCGCCTGGACTAGCAGCTGCAGTAATCATGAATTAACTGAATAATAGTGATATCTTATGGGAACGTTCCTGTGCAATGAAAAAAAATGCCATGGTCGTTGATAAATTCATTTCAAGAAATCATCAATCTCTACTGTCGTTTCTACGATTTGATCGAATCCGGGATTCTGGAGCCTTTTTAGGAGGGTATATGCCCTGCTTCTTTTTGCTGCAACAGGAAATGAATCCCGTGCGTATCACTTCCTCCTTTGATTCATTTCCCGTTGGCGGCGCGTGCTATGTAATGCACAATAAAATGACTGACATTCTTTCTTTTATTTGATTTGGTTTTCTAGTATACTATCTATGTACAAGAATCATTGCCCTCCCTATTTATTAGTTAGTTCTTTTGGACTAATTTCTGGACGTGTTCAGAAACAGGAACAACGTGATTGTTTATCAATCTCTTCATAACAACTACACCCTTTGGAGAAATGTTCTTCAACTTGTGAGCTTCAATCAACTCGAAGATCTTGTTAATCAATTCTTCGTCACGACTTGTTTCAGCAAGGGAAAGAACAAAGAATGCAGAGAATTTGTTGAATTTCTTGACGAATTCACCAGTGGCTAACAATTTGTCCAAGTATTCTTTGGTCTTAGCGACATCTTTGTTGTTTTGGAAACCTCTGAACATCAAAGACCAGGAGGTTTCATCTAGTTCGAAACCAGCCTGTCTATATTGTTCAAAGTATTGCTCGGCTTTCTTGACATCGCCCGATTTCAATTGAGCGGAAATCATAGAAACGTAAGAAACCTTAGTGGCGTTCTTGGTATTCTGCAAGTACTGGAATAATAATTCGGCCGTTGGCTTGAAACTTGCATCTCTAGAGAGGAAAGTCATGATGGAAGTTAAAGTAAATTCGTTAGCTTGGATGCCTTGTGTCTTCATGTCCTTGAGGAAATCAACAATCAAGTCAGTGTCTGGCTTCAGCCCGGCCTTTTGGTGTAACTTGAAAGTGCAATCTAAGATGATCGTGTAAGTGGCAACATCTGGCTTGACCTTGAAGTTGGTCATGTCTTTCATCAACAAAACGGCAGCCTTGTAGTTACCTTTAATGGCGAAGTTGTATAACAATTTGTTGAAAGTTTCAATTGGCAATGTCGCACCTTGTTTCTTAATGTCCAATAATTTCTGAGAAACTTGGTCAGTCTTGGAATTTTGAGATAACCATTCCATGTAAGCAAATGAGATATCTTGAGATTTTTGTAAAACATCTTCGGTGGCAAATTTTTCAATCAAGTCACTCTTACCAAACTTGGAGTAAATTCTAATCAAAGCAGCATCAGTTTCATCGTTCTTCTTCACACCAGCAGCTTTCATTTCCTTCAAGACAAGCTCGACTTTTTCCAATCTTTGAGAACCGGTTAAAGAGACAGCTTCCAATAACAGGTTCCAAGCAGAAACGTTTGGCTTGATACCAGATTCAATCAATTCGTTCCACAACTGCAAGGACCTATCACCTCTGAACAACAAGTTGTACATCTTCATGTAAGCAATCAAAGTGTCTTCTGTCAATTTGATACCGTTTGCTTGAGAAATGGAACCAGCATTGGCAAAAGAGTTATCAACCTTTCTGGAGTTCCCCAATCTAGCAGCGTTCATGGCAGACTTTATCGATTCAATAGAATTTGGGTTTTGGTCAGCAAGGTACAAGCTACGGACTTGGTCCTGAACAACAGTTTTGACATCTTGAGGCAATCCTAATCTGTCTAAGGAAACGTTGATGGAGGTCTTGTTTGGCAAAGCCTTGGAGCCAAGGACTTGCAATAGTTGTTCCTTCGACGGTTTACCGGAATCCTTGGTGTATAACAAGTACGAGATCACAGTATAGGATTTGACATCGGCGTTTTCGATCTCTTGGTTTTGGGAAGCTAAATATTGGCGGTAGTTGATGGATTGGTTCAAAGCACCCAAATACTCACCTTCTTTGATCAATTGGGACATGATAAAGGTGACATGAGTGTAATGTAAGATCTTGTTCTTTTCCAAGACGGAAATGATCTCTTCCAACGTTGGCGGAAGAACACCAGAAACATTGGAATGAGCTTCTTTGTTGGCCTTCTTAAGAATAGATGAGGCTCTGCTGCCGTATTCTTGATATTGTCTTCTGTTATTGGCTGTTAAGATACGGGTGAATTCGTTTAAAATTTCCCTAGAGTTAGCGTCGTTGGCTAACAGGGTATCAACTGGCTTCAAAGCTTCAATCGATAGGGCTTTAACGTCTACACGTCTGTTGCGGGTGTTCAGAGTACCATGCTTCTTGGTATTTGACTTAGATTCAGAAGTGGCAGTGGCAGAGGTAGAGGAAGTGGCAGAGGTAGAGGTAGAGATGGAGGAAGTAGATTGGGATCTGACAGTGTTGGTGACAGCAGAGGCAACAGCTCTAGAAGAGCGAGAGGCTACCGTTGAAAGTTTGGTTAAGCGCAACATGATAAAATGAAGGAAAGCAAAAAGCTAAGGATCAAACTTCCTGTAAAATGGCGCCTTAGTTGTCAAAATCCTTCAAGACAGGCCTTGAGTTTTCTTCTGTCAGTCGATTTTTTTCGTTTTTTTCCAGCTTTTTCGCATGGTATAGTTTCCAGGCCGATCATCAAGCGCCAGCGGGCGGGTATACGCACATAGTACAGTGGCCGCAAGTGTAATCAACGTAGAAAAAAGGACTCTCACTGCCTATAGAAACCCACAATAGCCACCCCCTTCATAAACATACTAGTGGTACATGGCATAACAGAAAACATCTAGATGGAATCAATGTTCTACTACTTACTTTTTTTTTGTTTTTCTTTTTTTCGTTTTTAATTGGAATTAGCGCAGGTGCGATATACCAGTAAGCATATAGTGCGACGATTATTTAATGTCAAAGTTCATCTGTATTGTTAGCAAAACATAATTTAGTAAATATAGAATATAGATCACCATGGGTTCAAGCTCAGAACATGCTTAACCAGCTGAAGTACTTGAACCATTTAGGCTCAACAAGAATACATCTTGCGGTGGCGATGATCTCAGGCTTATCGTCCACTGTTTCAATATGACCATCAATGATAACCTTTCTGCCTCTAGCTTCAACGACTCTGGCTTTTAACAAGACAGTTGCATCTGGTTTGACCCTATCTTTGAAATCAATGGCCAATTTGGCAGTGACCCCTCTTTTGCTAGGAAGATGTGGGAAGCCACAGTAACAAAGGAACTCATCTAATAATGTGGAAACCACACCGTTGTGAATGTTGCCATCATAGCTGGCGAGTTTACTGCCTAAATGGTAGTAGGCGTGCAATTCTTGGTTCTTTTCATTGATGAAGACAATAGGATCGATTTCCAAATGTTGAGGGCCAAAGAGTAAACCTTGACTGACATGGTTTGTTTGGTGGGCCTTTGGAATCTTGGACGAATGGGTCAGGCTTGTAGCGTCTTTGTTTTGTAATAGTAAGTTAAATTGTTTATTCGTTTTGAGCTTTTCAATGATTTCTTGTCTTTGTTCGCTGGATTTACGTTGATTGTGTTCAATAGAATTGGCAGGCCAGGCTTTGGCAAAGGCAACGAAACCTGTTGTGAAGAGCACCCCCGAGAAGATTGTTTTCTTGATGAATTGTGACATTATAAGCTGATGTTGATGTTGTTGTTTCGAATATGGAGAGACAATAGGAGAGAAGTTATAAAGCTCCTTGTTGTTGTGTAATTAGACCGGGAAATTGGTAGTCCCCATTTACTCATTTGCACTTTGCAAACTGAGGGGTCAAACACCTACCTGCACATACAAACACCTGCAAGGATTTGCCGCGATGGATTCTTTTCTTTACCGAGATTTATTTGAATTACGTAAGCACAAAGAGCCTTACTTAACAATAAATCAAGAGATAAGAGTTGGCCTCATTGAAAGGAAAGTCGATATGATGAATCTACTCTAACCGCAGCCTGCCTCATCAGAAAATATCGCTTGTTGCTACATATACTCATGAAATGTTGAAAATCTTTTGATCTTGGAAATAATTGGTTTGGTTCCCCGCAAGAACCTTTTAGCTAAAAAGTACACGTCGCGGTTGAATTTCCTGAACTTTTGTTGTGGAAGCGCGTGCGCCGTGGATCAGCTGCTGTTACGTAAATGTAAACACGAATCAAGAGCATCAATCAATATCTATCTTCATTGCTTGGTTCTAACCTATAAACACACAGGATGCCCAAGCAACTTCAGAAGGCAGCCACATTAGTTTCTTGCTCCTTGGTAGGATTCTGCTGCGGGACCTTATATCTCTATTCAGCGTATTCTCCACAATTAGCCTCACGATTGAACTACTCCGGGACAGATTCCCAATTCATTGCCTTCTGTGGGTTAATCGGTGTTGCATTGAGTGGCGTGCCGTCGGGGATCTTGATTGATTCCAAAGGGTTCACCCTGGCCTTGGCGATTGGTGCAAGTATGATTGGCATTGGGTATCTTTCGTTGAAGAGACAGTTTGATTCTTCGTATGGGAATCTGCACTTGTCTGCGTCGCTGATTTTCCTTGTTGGCTGTGGGTCCACCTTCATCAACTCCACGCTGATCAAATGCTGTGCTGTGACTTTCCCCAACAACAGAGGCATTGCTACGTCGTTCCCTATTGCCACATATGGTCTTTCTGCATTCGCTTATTCATTCTTTGGGAACTTGCTGTTCAAAGCAGACACCTCTAAGTTCATCGGCTTTCTTGGATACAGCACGTTTGTCGTCTCCATTGTCGGTGCTCCATGTGTCTATTTGGCAGATGTTGGGTCTAACAAAGGACACAGTGTGAGAGGAGGGCCTAGACCCTCGTTGGAGACAAGAACAGCGAGTGGTGCTTTAAGAGCTAGATCTCCTTCTATTGAGCTGCAAGAGTTACCACTAAGACCTATGCATTTAGTCGATGAATCCATCAATAAACCTCCTCCGGCTGCTGCTCCATTGTCTGCTCTTGCTGTTATCAACACGGACTCCACACCTTCTGAGATCCTCGCATCGCTTAAATTCTGGCTAATTTTGATAACGTTGGGTATTTTGGCCGCTTTGGGTCAGATGTACATCTATTCAGTGGGTTATATGACAAAAGCACTGCTTGTTGCTCAAAGTGCCAGTGAGGAACTTATCACCACTGAGCAGTCTTTCCAAGTCTCTGTTCTATCATTGGCCAATTTTTCAGGGAGATTACTGAGCGGCTTCATTGGTGATTTGATCTCCAACTCGTTCAAAGGATCCCGTTCGTGGAACTTGATGATTCCAACTGCTTTGATCTTCCTGGTGCAGATCATTGGAATCTCTTTGAAAGATTACACTAAGCTTTGGTTTGAATCGATGCTCAATGGTGTAGGATATGGGTTCACGTGGTCTTCTATTCCCCAGTTGCTGATAGAGCTGTATGGTGTCTCTTCGTTCTCCTTTGCCTGGGGCGTTGTGAACTTGGGACCTATTGTCCCCGGTTATTATTTCACACATTTGTTTGGTAGAATCTATGATGAGAACCTGGTGGAGCAAGTTGATTCGGACTTGGGCAAGGCTTGTTTACTTGGAGAGGGCTGTTATAATGGAACTTTCCGGATCTCGATATGGTTTGCATTGTTGACTTTTGGTATTGCGAGTTGGATGAATCTGTCAGGCTTGGTGCATAGCTCTTATAGGCGCTTGAGAAGTTAGAAAATGTTTGTCCTGTATAGTTAACTTGAGAATAATCACTAGCTCATATGTCTTTTTGGTGTCCGGATGTTAAATATCGTATGTGAACATCTCTGCCAAATACATCAGGGCAAATTATCGCTGCTGCCCAGATCTGGTGGAATCTGTCTCTGTCTCTAATTACAAGCGCCCAAGAGGATACTCTCAGTCTCAAATTCTTTTATATTCTCGGCCCATTTCTTTATTCCAGCTAAGTCCACAACAGCACAATGCTCAACCAATCAGCAGTCTCGGCATTGATACTACTGGCACTTTGTATCAAGTTGGTGTTCTCAACAGTGCAGACAACGTTGGTGGACGATTACAACAAAGCCACTGAAGCATCGTTACTATGGGGGCCATATAGACCCAACGCATACGTTGGTATCAGACCACGCTTGGACCATTCTTTGGTAAGTGGTCTTTTCTGGTTCAACTCGGACAGTATGGACAACTTGGACAAGATCAGACATTATTGTGACCAAAGATTGGATTTCCAAGGATTTGGGTGGAATAAGTATGATCCAAGAATCGGTGGAGAACAAGTCTTCAGAGATAATGAGGTTGGTTTGGACCTCACCACTTTTTTCGTCAAGAACGATGATGGAAACTGGGCTTTAAGAGTCAAAGGTAAACCAAGACCTGGGTTTGAGAAAAGGGCCACTTCTCTGGTGTTTTATGCAGGTTTGGAATCTGATGCAGATGACAGTGAAATCTTGGTCTCTACTTTTGGTGCTCCTACGAACGGCCTCAATAAAGGCGAATCTGTGAAACTATTAGGCTCCAGCAATGCATTTGGCGAGTTTGAGATCGAAGTCAACGATGGTCCTTCTACCAATAAGCATAAAGTCATTGGTGCCAAACAGTTGCTTGATCCAAGTCTCGATCCTTCCAAGACCCATTATTTATCCTTGAGAGTTCCTAACGACAACGTCTGGAGAGCACAGGACATTTTCCAAGTTTTGATCCAAGAATCCGTTACCAAGTTGGCCCAAGATTTCCCTGATCCCTTATTGGATCCTAATCCAAATTCTTTGTTGATGCTTAGAGATTTACAAGGATACGAAGGCAATCTACATTTCGTTCAAAAGACCTTTGTTGGCGAGTTTGAATTCGACATTACTTTTAACATTGAAAAATCCCAAGAGAAATTTCAAATGAGTAATATTGGGTCCAAGATTAAAAAAACGTTGGCTGAATTTGATGCCAAATTTAACAAAAAGATCAAATTACAAGCTCCTTTCCAAGGTGTTGCTAAATATGAAAAGTTCGCCAAAGAAGTTCTTTCCAATTTGTTAGGTGGGATCGGCTATTACCATGGTGACCATTTAGTTGATAGAGAAGCTGAGTTTAACGAAGAAACCTATGAAAAGATCCAATTGATAGGGGCCACCGAAGGTCCTTTCACATTATTCACAGCTTCTCCATCTCGTACTTTTTTCCCAAGGGGGTTTTACTGGGATGAAGGGTTCCATTTGATTCCATTATTGCAATACGATTTGGATTTGACCTTGGAGATTTTAAAAAGTTGGTTTAACTTGATCGATGAAGATGGTTGGATTGCAAGAGAACAGATTCTTGGTGCCGAAGCTAGATCAAAAGTTCCTGAAGAGTTTCAAGTCCAAAGTCCTAAAATCGCTAATCCTCCAACTTTAATGTTGGTTTTCGAAAACCTGCTGAAAAGAGTTGCCAGTAAATCGGCAGCTGGAGATACTAATGAATTCAATCAATTGGGTGATGTCAATGAACCTTTGGACTTGGAAGAGCATGCTGATGAAATCTTTGCAACTTTCACACAATCTGAGATCTTTGAAGGTGAATCCCATTTGAAACATCCAAGCTTGTTAATGGACTATGCTAGAGAGATTTATCCAAAACTACAACTGCATTACGACTGGTTCAGAAGAACTCAACGTGGTGAATTGGAAGAATTCGAGAGAGAACCGACCTATCCAAACGAAGCTTATAGGTGGAGTGGGCGTACCTTCACGCATTGTTTGCCTTCCGGTTTAGACGATTATCCTAGAGCTCCAGTGCCAGATGTTGCAGAGTTAAACGTTGATTTGATTAGTTGGATCGGTGTTATGACCAAAAGTATGAAAGAGATTGCCAAGTTGCTTAACATGGAGGAAGATTTTACCAGGTATTCCCAAATTGAAAGAGAAATCAGACAAAACATTCAAGATCTACATTGGTCAGAAGAGGAGAAAACCTATTGTGATGTCTCTGTTGATAGCAACGATGAGGATGTGTTTGTTTGTAATAAGGGTTACATCTCCTTATTCCCATTCCTTTTGAAGCAAATTGATAATACTGCTCATTTGAAACATATCGTTGAATTAATTTCTAACCCTGACGAATTGTTCACCAATTATGGTATCAGATCTTTGTCCAAACAAAGCAAATATTATAAATCTGGTGAAGATTATTGGAAATCTCCAATCTGGTACAACATCAATTACTTGATCTTAGATTCTTTGAGATACTATGTCAACGATTATCAAAATGTCGATGAAGAATTG
Source organism: Waltiozyma xylosica (assembly GCA_030581495.1). Taxonomy (NCBI): domain Eukaryota; kingdom Fungi; phylum Ascomycota; class Saccharomycetes; order Phaffomycetales; family Wickerhamomycetaceae; genus Waltiozyma; species Waltiozyma xylosica. Next base: position 122,225 of record JAKTTJ010000033.1, on the reverse strand, counting down.
TTCCAATTGGCTAATAAAACTTATACACAAACAAGACAAAACTTGGTCAACAATGCTTTCAAACATTGGCAAAGAACTGGATATATTTATGAACAGTACAACGATGTCAATGGTGCTCCTAAAGGTGCTAAGCATTTCACTGGTTGGACTTCTTTGATTGTCAGTATCATGACTATGCCAGAGACTTTGTGAACAAATCAGCTTAAGTTCTTTCCCTAATGACCACAACTTCTCCTTTGTCTTGCCATTTACAGCCAAATTCCGCTTGTAGAATGTCGAATTTAAATTTGAAAATATTGTCCTCGATATAAACTTTTGGTAATTGGAAGTAGCTTTTTGTTATTATTTTCATTGCTTGTGTGATCATCTTCTCCAACCCAAACTTCATAACCTGTTTATAGCCTGTATCCTTTTCACCATGGTAAAGTTTAAACCAACTCAGATAGTCCCGAGATCTCCAACCTTTCAAAATCTGAGATAATCTAACATTATCTGGACAATGTTTCTCAAAAAGTTCCAAAGCCAATCTATTATCCCTTGTGAAATGCGATATGTGGAGAATGTACAACTGTACCACTTCATTGAACTCTGAGTTGTTAAGTATTGAAGAGTTATCCAAAAGATATGTTATACTAGGAATATATGTTTGGTAATGTCCTACTCTGGTGGAAATTCGTATGGAGAATAAGAAGACGGCTTTGCTGAAATCATCGGGTGTTGTTTTGAGCATAGATTCTCTAAGTTTTCCTGTTGGTAAAGAGTTAGTGTTCATATTCAAGTGAGGAGCGTAAAAATATTATAACTCACTTAAAGACATCAATGTATCGTCTATTATCTTGTTGTCCTTTTCCTCATTACGATCAATAACTGAACCCTTTGAAAACATTTCTGATAATTCAGTTGAATCAATGTTGTAGAAATCACCAGTAAACTGAAATTGATCAATGTTAGTTAACTCTGTAGTATATTAACAGCAATATTATCAAGATTAAACTCACATTTTGTTGTATCTTTTTAAAATACGCCACCCTGGCCTCTGGATCTCTTTGTAAACGGTTGTCTTCACCCCTACTCAATAATCCATACTCTCCCTTTTTATTACTGTTCACTGAAGAAAATCTTAGCTTTCTTCTTTCAAGATCAGTCAATTTAGTACCTCCAGTTGAAGAACTAGTATCACTACCCTTGCTGCTGCTGAAGTTAGAGGATGATAATTGCTGTTCTTTGAGACTTCTAAATCTACACCCCTTGGTTGAATTGGCGTTGTTTGAAACTGGTGAAAACTTGGAACTGAATGTTTGTGACGAAGACATTGACAAATGTGCTAATAGGTCACTGTACGAGCGGATTATATATTAGTAGCTTATTTTTGATGTGTGTGAAAATTGGCATCCATCTGGCGCAATTTAGTCTATGAATTTGTTGAATCTAGGTAGAAGGACAGACAAGGTAGGTACGTTCGTAAACTTCGAATTTTGTGCGCGTCCTCCGATGTGTGTAGTTCACTTAGCGCTGCTTCAGGAGTCAGATCTCAATCTTGGAATATTTATGATAATACTATTGCTTATAACTAGCTTTAGGCTAGGTTGCCTATTCCCTTTAATTACATATTTGTTTTCGGCTATCATATAAACTAGAAAAATAATACAATAGTTGATTCTCAATAAATAACAAAGCCAAACAAACCAATTACAGCCCAATAAGCTTACTGGTTTGGAACCTGCTGTAATCCCACAGCCTTAACATTACCATATTGATCCACCACATTACCGCCATAATTTCCCTGAATCATCATCATATTAGGATTATTACTGTTAACCATACTTTGATTAATGTTAGCATTTGAAATTGTGATACCTGTTGGTGTGCTTGCCGCCGACGAGACACTTGTCTTCTTGGTATATGACCTCTTTCTAGGAGCGGCTGCTTTCTTCGCACTTGTGTTAGACGAGGTCGAAGAGTTTGTTGTACTAGATGAAGGAGGAGCTGGAGTTGGGATCGGGATCGTTGATTGGATCTTCTCAAGACCTTCTGCATCTATACTCAGTTCTTGATTTGCTAATTCTAACAGGGGTATGAGTTTTTTGTATCTTTCGATGTACTCATCCATGGTTTTCTGTAGTGATTGAACATTTTTTACAGTTTCGTTGAAGAAATACTGAGCTATTTAAACAAATTGTTAGTACTCTTGCCATTTGTGATTGGTGACTCTTTTTTGTATGTAAACTTACGGGTCGTCTTTTGATCTATGCTCGTCATCCCCACAAGAAACGTTTGCATTTTCTGCCTTATGGCTGGTATCTGCGAAAAACAGTTAGTAACTATTGACCTTGCTGGATTCCTTTTTTTACCACAAACATACTTGTTCTTTGAGATAAGTAACTTCTTCCATAAGATCACTGTAGTTGATGTTTCCATTTCCAAACTCTCCTACGGTAAGGGGTTTGGCAGAGTTAAGCTTTTCAATTGCTGTGAATGTTTCCATTTGGGTAGTATGACAAGGTGAATATTAGAGGTTCTTCTGTTGATATGTTACGTATAGAAATTAAAAATCGATCCAAACTGCTCTCTAGTTTCACGAACGACGTGTGTTCTCATTTTTCTAACCAAATCTCCGACTTGCTTCCAAGGGTGGTTCGCGCCTTGGGCTATCAACGGCTAAAAACGGAACATCGAAAATGCCAACTTTTGTACGACTCTCCACAGGAGCCTGCATGTCCTAGAAACAACCAAAATTTCAAAGGCCTAGGAAGCTACAAAAACAAAATGAAAATTTTTATTTATTGTTTTGTTCATTTTTTTATTGTTTTTTTATTATTTTGCTATTTTATTTAAATCCTTTAGTTTTCCAAAGTTTCCGATTTAAAATTTTTCTATTGTCTATAGCTCCATAGTACAAAGTTTTTTTAGTATTTTTTTTGTGTGTTTCTGGTGGTGAGGGGTTTTCAACAAGGCGCAATAAGTGTTTTGTAAATAGAGCTTTTTTTGTGTTGAACCAAGAGCTTTCTTTTCACCACTGAATCACCAGTCACTAATGGCTGTTCTGAGTTCTTTAAAATGGTACTAAGTGGTGAGTGAAGCCTTTTGAAGGGATGGTGACACAAAACCAGAAAAAACAGGAAATCTTAAATTCAAATCAGCTGACAAAATTGACCGGATTTATAGTTGTCCCTTCAGAGATAGAATCAAGCCTATACCGATATATTTGGTGAATCCAAACTGGAATCATTCTCTTCAAAGGTTCGGAGAACTATCGAAAAGACATATTTATTGTTAAACCTGAAACTTCCCCCAGGTGGTTATATTTTCTAAATTATTGTCATGAGCTGAGCCTGTCTTACTATTTTGAGTACTGGGATCGCAGGATCTGTTTCCTCTGTGGATTTATGGCCAATATTATGGGATAGTTTTGTAGGGTCAAATTCAGTATTCCAAACTTTGAAGCACTGATATTAAAAACATTCTGAATTTCTGGAGATTTGAATGATTTCTCCAAAAGTCCAAAAAATATATAGTTTTTAAATCCAAAAATTTCAATATAAAATAGTCCATAATTAGCTAGATTTTATGCTATAATTCGTAAACTGAGGGCCATAAAAATTCATTATAAAGGAGATATAGAGTTTGATAAATATGTTCATAAACTTGCCTTACAGCGGATAGCGTGTAAGTGTTATCTAAAAAAAGTGTCTAATATATAATATTAAAAAACACAAATCAAAACCAAACAGAAGAAGGGCGAACGAAAAGCACAGATAATTAAAAATGGAGAAAGATTCTTGAAACGGGAGAGTTTTATCAAATCTATTTCGTTTGGTCTTCACCAAGGGCCTGTTTCCAAACTGGACCGACCCAATGATTGAATCTATCCCAAGCATTACCAACATTATCCAAGGCAGGTCTGACATCAAGGAAGAAGGTTGGCATACCATGAGCATCATCTGGACCACCGTAGTAATCAATAACGTATCTGACTTTGTCCCAGCCACCTTCGTTGTTTGGTCTTAAGACGTACCAATCGTGTCTATCGAATGGTGGTTCTGTATTGAATTTTTCTGGGAAAACCTTACTTAATTGTAAATACAAGGCAGCCTTTGGAGACATATCATCTGGTCTACCAGTAAATTGAGCCAATCTTGGGACTCTTTTATCGTTTTGTAATTTTTCTAAGTGTGGTTTTTCCCAGTCGAGAATTTCTTGCCAAGCACCTTCATTTAAGAAGTTGTGAACATCAACCATAGATTCAACAGCGTCTTCTGGAATATCTTCGGCTTTACCCTTTCTCAACATGGCGTTGAACATTTGCTGCGGGGATGGATATTCCCACACACCTTCAGCTTCGTCATCACCACGTGGGATGGTGGAGAAAGAACGTTCTGTAGGTAAATCGAGTATTTGACCAGGTTGCTTTTCAGCTGGGATGAAATGTGGCATGTTATTCAATGGATTCAACTCTTCAGTATTCTTGTTATCTTTGGAATAATCAGATGGTTTTCTCATTGGACAGACAGCAGGACCTGTTGGTGTTTTATTGAACTTCTCTGTGAATTTCGAATGGTCAACTGGACATTTGGACTATGCGAAATTGTTGTTAGCAACCTATTTTGGACAAAGGAGTGCAGATATGCGATGAGGATAGCAGATACATACAATATCGGAAGAAGAAGAGATTTCAGGATGACCCTGCGGGGTAGAAGTGTTTTCCTTTGGAGAATTAGCCCAGAACCAACCCATGATGTGTGAATATGTTGAAGTAGTTTATATTGAATATAAAGAAGGTTCATAGTCGGACGCCATCAGCTTTATATCGGCAATTACTGATTATTTCCAATTTTTTTTTAGCCTGCGCGCTAACAGTGGCTTTCCATGAATCTGCCATATTTCAGCGGCTCCAATGACAAAAGAAAGATTCCGGTGCATCTTATTTGCTGGCGGAAATTCAACCCATATTGATCTTCCATGACACAAAATTTCTTGAAGTACTACTACTTTCATGGACAAATGTTGTCATATAATAGGTATTTACTATTATCTCACTAGTATTTAAGGAATCATGTATATTCGCAAATTCTCACAAACTATTGTAGTATCAATTTTGCTGCTTGAAACTTACCATCCTGGCCCAAAAAGATCAACAAGGTGTGTTACAAGTGAAATTCTAAATAATCAATGTAGGGTCGACGAAGAATTCATAGGTCCATATGCCATCTATCAATATCAAAGCGACTGATCAGAATGAGACTATGCCCATTGAAATTTTGTAGTACTTATTTCCAAGGTAATAAAGAACAACCAATAATAGAGGGGTAGAAAACATGGACAACAAAGTCAACCATTCATATCGAAGTTGGGATTTGACTATGTTGGAGTCGTCATCAACAAATCTCCCAGTCTTGTAGTACTTCTCCATCAGTTCATCTTTGATCTCCCATCTTTTGAAAACCCAGTTCTCAAAAATTAATTTATCCTTTTCCTCTTCTTCTGCGTCAGTGTAATGTAACTTCCCAATTGGAATATCTTGTATTCTTAAAGTCTCAAGATGCAAAGAAACAGTATCCGGATTCTTTCCATTAATCAAGATGTCCTCTAACCTGTAAATGTCCTGACCGTATTGATCCGGTTTAACACCTGAGTAACCCATTGTTAAATCTATGACTTCATCAACAGAGTCTCTTAACTTCAACAAACTGTATCTTAAACCTGTCGTCTTAGGTAATAAAACATGTCTGAAAATAGGCTTACCCGTTTTGGTGGAATATATTTCGGATTTATTTCTAGTGTTAGCGGATATGTTGGTACCTTCGGGGAAAAGGACCAAAGCATAAGGCCATGTCTTGTTTTGATCAAGACCTGCTTTAAACTCTCCATATAGATCTCTGAGACAATCACTAGCAATACCTTTACCTCTAGCATTGGCATCGATATTCGTTAATGCTTCACTCATTGTAGCTTGATCAGTTTTCCAGGATCGAGAAAGAAAGATAAACCGAAATCTCTGCATACCAAATCCCAAGATTGGGATGCGTTTTAAGGAGTCCTTCAACATGATGTAGATGAAACTGGAAAGACCATTAGCCTTAAACAAAAGATACCAGATGTAAGCCCAATCTGTGTAGATCTGATGATTGGCAATGAGTACTGTCTTAGCACAGAGGTCTAGTTGGAGTTCGCCTGATTCATTGATCATTATTCTTTTCTTTAATCTTGGATTGGATGTGGAGACATCTAAATGGATTGGTGTAGATGATAGAAATTTGAAAGATGATATCAATGCGATGATGAAATGTGTCTTTGTATTGGAGATCCAACCCTCTTTTATGCTTGGGAAAGGGCTAAAAATGATTCCTACTGCTTGTGTGATCACTATTGAAACACACGATAGAAGGAAGAAGAGGATCACAAGAAAGGCTTTGAAAGCCCCTATAATATTTTTCATTTGCGGAAACGAGCGAGTTGGCGATATAAAAGAGAGGACCTGGTTTTGATGGTTAGCTTTGCGAATCTGGAGATCCGATTTGGAGGCAAATTCGCCTTTATTTATCTTGTTTAAGATCGGCCTTGGGCGCGTCAATCTGCTTACCTGTCTGACATCGTTTAGGTTAGTTTGATCACGTGTAGACCCTACAATGCATGATGTTGGGCCAACGGTATATTCTCATGGATGTCATACGAAGGGCATTTACCCCTTTTTTTGTTTTTTCAGTGTTTCAATCTGGAACAACTTGGGATTTCGAAATGCCAAAATTATTGGGTGATTGGGTGCTGTTTGAATTAGATTGAACATGAACATGAACATGAACTAAGAACCAAGGACTTGCCGAAGCCCTTGCAAAATTCGCGGCTTCCAAGCTCTGTTGGATGTCTGTAGTTTGTATGTGCCGCTAGTAGCTGTAACCATACTATATGCGATTCATTCAGAGAGATACAGCCAGAGCTGTTCAGCCAATCTCACCGACTGTAGGAGACCTAAAGAATTGCTGTGAGATAGCAACAAACAGAGCACAACACCCGTTCGTTTTTGCCATACTTGAAGTTTGTGGCTATCAATAAATACCAAAATAAGCCTGCACAATGATGGATCACAACTTGACAAGCAATAACATCCAGTTTTATCTCGATTCCTCCAAAGATGTCTCAGAGTTGATAGCCCAGTATCAGAACAATCACAAGAAGACATCATTGGATTGTAGATCGATCATAGTCAATGCATTCTCCCCACAAATAACTGTATCGTGTTCGCCTGAAGTGGATGCAATCGCAGAGAGCTTTGGGTTTCCTTCCTTCTTCCAATTGCTTAAACCCTTTGGCGATAAAGTTATCAACCAGTTCCAGGTCAAGGACACACAGCTTATATCCAGAACCACAGAAGATTTCTCCCTAAGATTCACACGACCATTGCATGATTTGGTCAGTATTCAACAGGCTCAACGTGATGCCCTATCGATTGCTAGTAACCATTCCGCTACTGGGGGAAGTGGTAACAAGTTGGGACAATTGTTTAGTTATCAAAGTTTGGAGCTGTTGATGGATGAATACATTCAAACAATTACTCCTCGAATCACCAAAGAAAACGCTGCAGGGAACCATGAATTAGTTAAAATCTTGAAAGATTCGATTTATATCAAATTCTTCACCAAACTAATGTCAAGCTCGTACCTCACTTCTTTTGAAACTATCAACCATCCAGTCGCATCTTTCATTATAATCACTACCAATAATACTTTTGAAGATGCCCAGCATCAGATTCAGGAATTCAAACAATCGAAAATCCCAAGTTATATTGATATCGACGATATCTTACCACTGATGATCATTGTTCACGACGAGAGAGATACACAACAAGAGAAGACAGCATTTGAACTTAGAGAAAAAATCAAAAAAGAATTGAGTATAGATGTTTTTGTTCTAGGTTTAATAACTGACTTGAACCCACCACAGAGCTCCTCTTCCGATGATTTTAGAAAGTTGAATCCACCAGTCTTGACTTCCATCGAAGACGAGCTTCAAACTTCGCATCTACCACACAATGAATCAAGTGGGCTACCACTTTCAAATATCAAAACGATCTATCGTCTTCTCAAAGAAATCATACAGAAGAAAATGATACCATTCATGGAAAAGAAAATCTCCATTTGGGACACCGAAGTTGTCATACCAAGAAAATCCTTAAGTGGTAGATTCTTCAGTGTTTCCAAACGTTATTTTGGTACTAATAACCCTGGTAGCGGTAAGAGTGATGGCCATAACAACTACGATCCGGCAACATCTTCATATTCTCCAAGGGCCAATGAAATGATTATTAGGAAACTGGCAGATTGGTCCTTCATGTTGCGTGATTACAGATATGCCTATTCTACTTATGAACTGGTTAAGAAGGACTTCCTTTCAGATAAAGCCTGGCCTCACCTAGCATCAGCACAAGAAATGGCCGCTATTTCACTGTTAATGGGTGCCACTAATATCACATCCAAGTTGAAAAGGGACACTATTGATCCCTTGTTGGATGATTCGAATTATACGTATCTGTCAAGATGTGGATTGAAGACTTACGCATTGAGATCAGTGATAGTTGTCTCCGAATTGTTCTGTAACTTGAAAGATGACTGGATGAGTGCTCCAAGTGCCATAAAATGGCTTCGCAAGGCCATGGATGATAAGTTGCTTGGAAGATTGGGGAAGTGTCTAGTTACAGATAGAATTGGTTATATCTATGGTCTTTATATTGAGAGTCGGGCTAAGGTTATAATCAATCGGAAACTTCTTCTTAGAACGGATAAGCCACGCATTATGGAAGACAGTACAAACGGTGATGTGAACACGGAAAAGGAAGAAGAAGAGCAAGAACAAGAAGAACAAGAAAAAGAAGGTATCAACCCTTTCAAATTGCATAAATCCAATATGGCCACCATTGGTTTGACAAGAGATAGAAAGTCTGCCTTTTGGAAATTATTGGCTGCCAAAGAATGGGATCCTTCTTCTAAACCAGTTCAGGTGAACTTAAACCTTTACGAGATTACAGATACTTATGAAAATCTCAAGTTTAGCCATAGAGAGGGCAGTTTATACCACAAGTTGAATAAACTTACAGCTGATTTATAAACTTATGTAATTTTTCAACACCTGATATCTATAATGCAATAATGAATATATTAATTTACAAATTTAACCCTATTAATTAGTACAAACTAACTAATTCTAAACAACTAACTAACTAACCCTTTAAATGAAACATGATAAATTAAGAAAAGAACAAAATGATGACAAGATACTTAGAGAAATATCGACCCGTCTATAAATAGTATGATTAACGACCTTCCTTGAGTAACTTATTTCTCTTTTCCTTCTTACGCATTCTTTCAATCTTCTTAGCGTTCATCTTAGCAGCCAATCTTTCGTATCTTTCCTTTTCTTCCTTCTTGGCTCTTCTGTCTTGGATAGCTTGGATCTTTTGTTTTCTTTCATTTTCCTTTTCTTCTTTAAGTTCTTTGATCTTCGCCTTGAATTGTTCGTCTTTCAATTTTTGTTCCTTCTTTCTGTCCCAAGTGTTCTTCACACAAAGAGATTTGACACGGAAGGCATCCTTGCTGACTTTCCAATTCTTACCGTTGACACGGGTACCTTGGGAGACAGACTTGGCGACTGGTGTGGTTTCTTGGACTGGAGTTTCAGCAGACATCATATGATAGTTGAAAAATAAATAAAGTTTTGATAGTATAATCTATGATCTTTTTAAAAAAAAAAATCTTTGTCTTTAGATGTACTGCCATCTGTGCTCCGCAAGTTGAGTATGAAAATTATTTCTGTTTTCTTTTGCAGGAAGTAACGATATTTGGCAGGATTACGGGCAAAATAGAATCACCTTAGTCAGGGATTATGTAACACATTTAGCGGGTTGATTAGATTTCGCGCATTATGCCCCGGAGCTTGCCCCCGAACGGTTCGATAGATCCATGAGGTTGGGAAGGATGCCGGAGGAGGAGGAGTCTGGAGAATCATTGACGAGGGAGGATAACCAAATATTGCAGCGAATCAACAATATACAACAGTTCAATTGATTCAAATAACGTTTATCGATTGTTTCCCATTTATATCACAACAAAAATGAAGCTGCATCTACTACCCACGATTCATAAAGGTAGTAGTGGTAGCTCTTCTTATTCTTCAATGTTATCGGTACTGCTGATATCACTCCTGCTTCCACTTCTCTCCAATGCTTTGGTTATTGAGTCCACATTCCAACCTGTTATCTACAAGACTGAAAATGATCGTATGCTGAGTGATATTCTCTATTATGATGACTCCCCTCATGTTTTAATGGTGAAAGAAAACAATCTCTACTTATCTCAAGATGATGGTATCACTTGGGACGTCAAATTAAAAGACATTTCTAAGATCCACGTTGATAAAGTCAAGAAGTCCCGTGCTTTGGCTTTCACTAACGGTAAGACTCATTATGTCTCCAATGATTACGGTGCTAGTTGGAAACCTTTTGAAATTGAAAACGGCGCTTCATTAAACTTTGAGATATCTGTGAACAGCAAGAATCCAGATCAAGTGATGCTGGGGTTCTTCCATTGTCCTGAGGGCAGTTCTTTCTCCCATTGTCAGCAAAATGTCTTGTATACTACTAACGGGTTTGAAACAAACCCAACTGTGATGGTCAATGACATTTCGTACTGTTTGTTCACAAAATCCAACGATATCTTTGATAAGGGTGATGATAACACAGTTTTGTGTTTGAAGACCACTAGAGATCCACAAACTAATCATATCACCAAATCACAAGTCTTGAGCTCCAATGATTTCTTTATTTCTGAACCTAAAGTGATGAACGATGCGGATGACATTTTAGCCAACAATATTGCAATCGAAATTGAAGTCATTCAGAGTTTCATTGTCGTTCAAGTGCAATTGCAATCACAGCCACAATCAACTGGAGAATCAAAAGCAACACCTAATGTATCAGGATCAGGATCAGGATCAGGATTAGGTGATAGCAATGAATCTGTTTTATTATTCGTTTCCAAAGACGGTACGACATTCAAACAGGCTCATTATGAAGGTCAATTCAAACCGTCCATGTTCAGTTTCTTACCTTCTACTAAAGAGTCATTGTTTATCAGTTCATGGGGAACAGATTCCGGTACTCCTGTTGCCAATGTGTTCTCCTCTGATTCCGAAGGTCTTTATTTTAGAAATATCCTTGACCATATCCAAGGGAGTATCTTGGGGTTCTTGAACATCGATAAGTTCGAACAGATCGAAGGGTCTTGGATGGCAAATGTCTATGAAGGCTACGACGAAGACTCATTTTTCCCTAAGACCCGTTCCAAGATCACATTTGATGATGGTCGTTCTTGGTCTTATTTGAGAGTCACAGATGATGCTAACTGCAAAGGCGACGAAGAATGCTCTTTGAACTTATTGTCTTTAGACGAAAGAAGAGGGGATGGTCAAGGTGCTACAGGTGCCACCCCGGGTATCTTGCTTGGAGTTGGTGTTACAGGCTCTGATCTAGGTAGAGATCTCTTTAAGATGAAGACATATGTTTCCAGAGATGGCGGTATTACTTGGAAAAAGACTTTGGACAAAGCTACTGTATTCGCATTTGGTGACCTGGGGAATATCCTTGTCGCTGCGCCTTACATTCAACAGAATTCGACCGACGGGAATACCACTTCTACAGAATTAGTCTATTCTCTTGACCAGGGTGAAACTTGGCAATCCTTCAACATTGACACCGCTGTGTTTCCATTGTTGTTGACAACCGCCATTGATGGCTCAACTTCCAAATTCATTTACGTTGGTATGGCCGCGAATGAGAATGGTGAATTAGATTACCAGATTCTTTACACTTTAGATTTTTCTAAGGCCTTCCCAAGAGTTTGTTCTGAACCCAATGATTTTGAGACTTGGTACGGTAGAAGTGAAGTCACAGAAACTCAAGGGAAGTGTATTTATGGCCACAAGGACGTTTACAAGAGACGTAAGCAAGACGCTGATTGTTTCATCAATAAACCATATGAAGATTTGAAGGTCGAAGAGGTTCCATGTGAATGCTCAAACTACGATTATGAATGTAATTTTGGCTTCATTATGAACTCCAAGGGTGAGTGTGTTGAAGATAGCAAGGCATTGCTGCAACTATGTTCCAAAGAGCCAAAGGGAAAGCTCTTGGAATTGGAGACTAAGAGAAAGATCCCAGGCAATATGTGCAAAGGGGGTTCTTCCTCCCTTAAGATCCCTGTTGCTGGTATTGACTGTAACAGAATGTACCCGGATGGTAGTATTGTTGTTGTTCCTAATGAATTCGAAGGTTCTATCACTTATTATGCGTTCCTTGAACATTCCACTAGTTCCAACGATGAGACTTTGATTGTTAAGAATTCCAAGAACCAAGTTTTCATCTCACAAAACGGTGGTAGAGATTTCAAAATGTTTACGGGGGCTTCATCTGGTTCCTCACCTGAAGGTCCAGGTCAAATTTTGGAAATTCACATTAATCCATACTTTGCAAACAACATTTACTTGATCGGCACAAACAGAAGAATCTTTATTTCCGAAGACAGAGGTTACTCATTCACTGAGCGTCAATTGCCAAGTGATTTGTCGATTTTCGGCCTATCTTCGTTGACTTTCAAAGAAGGTTCATCTGCTAATGCTAGCGAGACATTTATCTTCTATGGTGTTACCAATGAGTGTGAGGATAACACTTTTTCCGAAGCTTGTAGATCGATGGCTTTCATTACTGAAAACAATGGTGCCACTTGGCAAAACTTGATCATCGACGCAAGAACTTGTGATTTCGTTGGTGCAAGATACACTGAGTTCAACGCTCACAAGGATTTGATCTATTGTGAAGTTCTTAACCAAATTTCCACTGGCTACTCTTTGGTCTCTTCAACTGATAAATTTTCCCAGCAGAAGGACATTCTATATGGGAACATTGTTGGGTTTGCCTCTACCACACATTTCACTGTTGTTGCAGCCATTCATGAAGATGATTCTTTGAAGGCATACGTTACTGTCGATGGCCAAACGTTCGCCGAGGCTTTGTTCCCTGCTGATTTCCAAGTTAACAAGCAACAAGCATACACTATCTTGGGCTCTGAAACAGGTGCCATTTTCCTACACGTGACATCCAATGACAGACCAGGTTCTGAATTTGGTGCTATTTTGAAATCTAACTCCAATGGTACTTCGTACGTCTTGAGTGAACGATACGCCAATAGAAACTCTCCAGGCTATGTTGATTTTGAACGTGTGGAAGGTTTGGAAGGGATCGCTATCATAAATACTGTTTCGAACTATGAAGAAGCCGCTAGTGGTGCTCTGAAGGAATTAGTTTCCAAGATCACTTTCAACGATGGTGCTGATTGGGACTATATCCAACCCCCTCGAAAGAATTCGTTTGGTATCAAATATAAATGTCTTGGATCTTCGTTGCAAGAATGTTCTTTACACTTACACGGTTACACTGAACGTAAGGATGTCAGAGACACTTTCTCTTCGAACTCTGCTACTGGGATTTTATTGGGGGTTGGTAATGTCGGTTCGAAATTGACTTCTTATAAGGATTCTGACACGTTTTTAAGTAGCGATGGTGGTTTGACATGGAAAGAGGTGGCAAAGGGTCCTCATCAATGGGAATTTGGTGACCAGGGCTCTGTTATTGTTTTGATCGACGAAAGAAACCCATCAAACACCATCCAATTCTCTCTTAACAGTGGTGACTCATGGCAATACTACCATATCACCGAAAAAGGCGCAGAGGGAGAAGGACAAGAAGAACACAAGATTCAAATAGAAGATATTGTCACCGTTCCTTCCGATACTTCTACTCGTTTTATGCTCACAACCAAATCTTTGTCAAACGACAAGTCTCATATTTTTACCGTCGATTTTGACGGGTTGTTCGAAAGAGACTGTGTTCTTTCGGTTAATGAACCAAATAACGATGATTTCGAATACTGGAGTCCAAGCCAACCATTCTCTGCAAGCTCTTGCTTGTTCGGTCATGAGGTTCAATATTTGAGAAAGCTAGCAGATAGAACAACCTGCAAGATCGGTAAGACCAAATTACATGACTCTTACAAGAAGATCAGAGACTGCCCATGCACCAGACGCGATTTCGAGTGTGATTTCAACTATGCAAAGGCCAAAGACGGTACTTGTAAGCTTGTGGAGAATTGGTCTATTCATGATCCTGCTGAGGTCTGCAAAGTCGATTCAAAAACTATCGAATATTTCGAACCTTCAGGGTACAGGAAAATCCCAATGAACACTTGTAAAGGGGGCACGGAATTTGATAAGATCCACCCTAAGCCATGTCCAGGTCATGAGAAACAATTTGATGAAATTCATGGTGGGATTATCACGGGATCAGGTTGGGGCTTGGTTATTTTGGTTCCATTATTTGTATTCTTCTCTGCCATTTGGTTTGTCTATGACCGTGGTATTAAGAGAAACGGTGGTTTCCAAAGATTTGGGGAGATTAGATTAGGCGATCAAGATGATGATTTAATCGAGAATAATAACACCGATAAAGTTGTCAATGCCATTGTCAGAGGTGGTGTCACTGCTGTCGCTATTATTGTGGCCTTGTATCAAACCGTCAGAGTTATCGATTCAAGATTGTTGGACAGAATTAAGGGCACCTTCAGAAGAGATGGTAGATATTCTGCTAGAGGTGCTGGTTACACAAATGTTGCTGAACAGGACTTCAGAGATCATGCTGAGGACCTCTCTGCAAGTTTTGCTGATAACGATAACTACGAAGCTCAAAACTTTGATATCGACGACGACGACTTCGGGTATCTAAGTGGTGGCTCAGAAACGGAGAACACAACTTCTTTCGCTGAAGAAGCCACCCACCAATCATTCCGAGATGAAGTCAGCGGTTCTGGTGATAACAACGAGGAGGATTTAGGTGATGTCTTCAGCGAGTATCATGATGACCGCAACTTAGAGTAGAAGCAGCTACGGATTTTATCTTAAAATGATATACAAACTAAATACGATAAACCAAAGAAAGATATGGATTTTTTGTTTACAGGCGTAATTGTCGGTTGGCTCCGATTTGATGTAATATGTACAAGCTGTAGACGTACATTATTACTATGTACATGTGTTTATCCTCTATAATATTGTATTATTTATTGACTCAAAGCTGATTAAGAATCAGAAGAACCAACTCCACCATTTTTGCTTTTTAGTAGCCTTGGTACCAAATTTCTCACTAATGACTTTATCGGCAACCAAACTGCCATTAGTGCCAGTCTTCTTAGTAGCAGCGGTAGTGGCAAAGTTGGTGATTTTTTGCTTCCCTATTTGGAACCCCATGGATCTCAATTTAGCTACTATTGGTGGTGTAATAGCAGCTGTCAATGGGACTCTGACGAAGACTAAGGACTTGTGTAAGGCGTATGCTACTATGACTTCGGTGAACAATGGAGATTGATAAATGGATTCCCACATGGTTTGTTCTGTTGGTTCCAAAGGTTGTAGACTGGTTGGTTCTTCATGTTTGGCGCCCAATTGAAAATGATCATTAGATTCATTTTCTATAAGAACAGGTTCTGGTTTTTTAATACCAAACCAAGATTTCACTGTAGTGAAGACATCATCTTGAACCTGTTTGACCTTGTCGGCCCCAACATGGTGAACTACAAGGAATGATAGTGGGAAATCAACGCAGGAAAGAGCTAGATAGACACCAAGAGCCGAATACCCATATTGAGACACAAGTGCTTTGATACCGGTTTTCTTCTTTTCTGGTGCTTTTGCGTTCGTGGATTGAAATCTCTTGAGTTGAAACTTGGCTCTATTGATAAACTGTTGACGTTGAAACGCTAGCCATTGTGATGTGGCAAATTTACGGCAAATGTCTGATCTTATGCTCATTAATGAGAGCATTATTGTTGTTTCAATGATAGATCGGAAAGCTTGTGAGTTTGATTATTCGAAACGACTCAACGACAGTTTAGTTAGATGTTCTATTATGTGACAGGACACGGAACCTAACACACACCTCGGATTTTTTGTGTAGGGAAATTTGTTAGATTCAGATTAGATTTGGACTACATTATTCTACTTCATCTCACGTGACTTTATATCCGACTTTGCCTGACATGGACTACAAATAGTTACTGTACATGAACACGAAACCTCTCACTAGTCTCTAGTTTGAGGAATCATGTGGTGATTTTCTTTCTGACGTACACTCAGCTAATCCAACAGAATCCGAGGAGGTGATAATTTGCCCTAGTATATTTTCACATGCTCAAACCGGAAATTATTCTTTGATTACATAAGTCCAAAAATTCAAGATATACCTACCAACAGTCCACCAAAATTTTCAACCCGCTGCCACCAACAAAAGGTCTTCGCGAAGTGCCGCCCAACTTCCAAATCTGGCCAGCCGGTGGGGGCAAGTAGCACCCACATAGTTTATAGCAGATAGCTGTGCAAATTATCCAAACAAACGAAAACAGAACGATTTGTGAAGACCGAGCGAGAAGTTCACCTGCCTTTCACATTAAAAACGGAATTTTGAAAGGACCTTCACAATACAGCGGCATTCAACTCTCAT
The DNA here is from genome assembly GCA_030581495.1 of Waltiozyma xylosica. NCBI lineage: Eukaryota > Fungi > Ascomycota > Saccharomycetes > Phaffomycetales > Wickerhamomycetaceae > Waltiozyma > Waltiozyma xylosica. The sequence continues at coordinate 105,634 of JAKTTJ010000033.1, read as the reverse complement.
CATCTGTAAAGTCCACCAATCCCTTTGAACCACACACATCCATAGCTATTCAACATTCACAATGCTTCGTCAATTTTCCAGACAGTTAACTAGATCCATACACACTGCCCGTCCATCTTTGGCTGCTCAAGCCTTCAAGATGCCAGCCATGTCTCCTACAATGGAAGCTGGTGGTATTCAAAACTGGAAGATCAAGGAAGGTGACTCTTTCAGTGCCGGTGATGTTCTTTTAGAAATCGAGACCGACAAGGCTACCATCGATGTTGAAGCTCAAGACGATGGTAAGATGTTCAAGATCATCAAGAATGAAGGTGAAAAGGATATCAAGGTTGGTGAACCAATCGCCTTCATTGCTGACCCATCTGATGACTTATCCACCTTAGCTGTCCCAGAAGTCACAGCATCTGCTCCAAAGAAGGAGGCTGCCCCAAAGACTGCACCAAAGACTGCCCCAGCTCCAGCTCCAGCCGCCACTAAACCACAAGCAGTCCAAGAAGGTGTTTACCAAAATGCATCTTCTACCCAAACCTTCTTTCCATCAGTTGCTGCTTTATTAGACGCCCACAATATCTCCAGAGAAGATGCCATCTCCAAGATTAAGGCCTCCGGTGCTAATGGTAGAATCTTAAAGGGTGATGTCTTAGCCTTCTTAGGTTTGATTCCACAAAGCTCCTTAGACAAGGTTTCTAACTTCATTTACGCTAACACGAAGTTAGACTTAAGCAACATTGAAAAGTTGAAGATCCAACCAAAGGAAGCTTCAAAGAAGGAAACTGCTGCTCCTGTTAAGCCAAAGAACGAACCAAAGATTATCACAAAGACTTTTACTCTTGAACACTTATTTGAATTCCAAGAAAAGACCGAAAACTTCTTCCCAGTTGTTGAATACATTCAAGATGCTTCTTCCAGATCTGAAAAGTTTGCATACGGTAAGCACACAGTCAAGTCTGATGCTTACGACTCCATCTTTGACGACTTGGTCTCTCTCCCAAACAACTTGGAAAGATTCACCGTCCAATTAAACATTCCAAAACTATCTGAATCTCCTATCGCCAAGCCAATCGACTTGATCGACAACTTACACCAAGAAAAAGACGATTTATTCGATATCTTGACCGCTACTGGCTCTTCCACTTCTTCTGGTAAGGCTCAAGCTTCTCAAGAAGTTCTTGTTAAGATCACTGTTAACCCAAAGGTAGCAGATGCTGAAGAAAAGGCCCAATTATACTTGAAGAAGTTTGAAAGATACCTTTACGACTTATAATAGGTTTCTGAAATAAGTTGTTGTTCATTGGTGATACTCGGTGTTTAGTTCCCACTCTTCTGATATTCATCTTTTTCTATGAAGTGAATATTAGAAGAAGTTTACGTTTTTCATGATTATATTATATATTAGTACTTGTTACAATATCTGCTCTAAGTTGCAGAGAATTAAAGAAAAATATATGCTTAATTTTAAAGTAGCTTGGTTATTATTCATTAATATTGAAGGTAGTATTAGCAGATACGCGTATTGGACTTCAAAAAAAACTTGATCTATCATCTAAACCTCTACCTGTGAAGTAGCTCTGGTTTTAAGTGGGTCTGATGATTCTCCAGATTTAACTGACAATGATTGAGATTGAGCATCAGAACCGGAACCTGAGCTTATGGGGCTAGTCAAACCAAAAACCATAGGATGAGGATCGGCTTTTTGAACTGCTGTGGTGTCCTGTTTCTTTAAAGGTGGGACAGACATTGTGATCAGATCAAATGCTCTCTTTTTGTGCTTGCTATTGACAGCAGAAAATTTCTTAGCATCAGCAGGTTCTAGTGGCAAAGGGTTCTTTCTTGGTCTTCCTTGTGGCCTCTTAACTTTGTCCATTTCAATAGGATGTTTCCTTGGTCTTCCTGGAGGTCTTTTCACTTGTTCTTGAAATTGATACTCTTTCTGATTATCAGAAACGAAAACGTTATTCAAAAGGTCAAACCTTTGTTCAATGATGATTGACTTATCATTTGGTGCAATTCTAGGTCTCTTTGGAGTTTGCCTTGTGCTTGCTGCAGATGGGTTATTTAACTCAGTTGTTGGTGGACTTCGTTGTTGTATCATGTGTGTGTTTATCTTGAACGTTGGCTTCATTCTTGATTTAGGTTTGGAAATGGTAACAGGACTAGAGTTAACGAACTTCAGTTGCTTGGATCTCTGTGATTTATTATCTTTTGGAGCTGTAGAGCTATCATTGTTCAGCGTTAGTTTTATGAGAGCTGGTGGTAGTCGGTTTGTTTCTGATTTGCTTGTCTCTGTAGTGCTAATTTCTGACTTGGATTCATTGGTAATATCTGTTGGCATCAAAGAGAGTTCTATCTCAGAAAGTTGGTTTTCTTTATCCATCACTGTGTTTTTGAAATGTTAGTTATAATAATCCTCATTATCGTTTTATGATGGGGCATGACGATAATCCTTCCATGTGTACAAGCGCGTAACTTCACAGATGTCAACTCCTAATCAACCCAAAAGAATAAGACAAACTTACTTTTGACTCCAGAGGAAGCTGATGTTTAGAATTAAATTGTGTGTTGATATTATTATTAACCCGGGCGAATTTGAGCGGGTTAACCTGCGATACCACTAGCCCTGTTGCCTTTTGTATGTGAATATTTATTCAAGCTGCAGAGCTGATATTACTGATTTGCTCCTAACGTACTTATGTTCAAACAAACTGTTTGAAAAAAAATAGTTAAAATATCCGCTTTGGGAAGTCGCGAACATTTGCTAGAACTTACAGGCGATGAGCCCTGATGCGAAAAAAATTTTGAAACTGTATGCAAGCGTTTATAATATAAGAGGGGAAGCTATCTATCAAATTTGAAATCTGTACACTTTTTCTAACTAGCATTCACGGTAACATTTATCAAAATGGGTAAGAAGAGATCATCCAGATTTGTTGAAGAACAAAGAAAGAAAAAGAAGCAACAAGAAGACTCACTTTTAGAAGTCGGTTTAGCCAACAATTACAGCGGTGGTTTAGATGAAGACGTTTACGATGACCATTCTAAAGCCCAAACCAGAAGATCACACAAGAGAGAAACTTTCGAAAATGAAGAACAAGATTATGAGCTGAAACCACGTATCTTAGAAGATCAAGTTGAAGAAGTCGAGGCCTTGCCTATCAAGAAGGGTTCTAAGGTTGAAAGAATTGTTAAGAAGGTCGTCAGAAAGCAAGAAAAGGAAGAATCCGATGATGATGAGGATGATGATGAAGAAGCCAAGAATCAAAAAAAATCTCAAGCGCAAAATCAAGAAGCTAGTGAAGAATCGGAAGTTGAAGTCGATAGTGAAGAAGCTATTGCCAAGTTAAAGGAAGAAATTGCCGATTTAGTTGAAAGATTACAAGAAGAACCTGAAGAACACATTGATGCCCTCACAAGATTGGTCAGAATGGCCAAATCCAAGAATAAAAACACTTCTAGATTCTCTCTTTTGGCTATTGTCCCAGCTTTGAAGGCCATTATTCCTGGTTACAGAATCAGACCATTATCAGACATGGAAAAGAGAGAAAAGGTTTCCAAGGATGTTCAAAAATTAAGATACTTTGAACAGAAGTTAGTCGCTAACTACAAGTCTTACATTGATTTATTAACCAATTTGAACTCTAACTCTGTCAAGGAACCACTCATGGGTCAATTAGCCGTCAAGGCTACTTGCGAATTAGCTTCATCCTTCCATGGTTTCAACTACAGATCCGATGTTTTAATCATCCTTATAAGAAGAATCTGTCGACCAGGTTACAAGAACGATCCTTTGTTCCAACAATGTATTAAGACTTTGGAAGTCTTGTTGACAGAAGATAACGAAGGTGATTTATCTTTCGATATTGTGAGATTGTTAACCAAGACCATTAGATCCAGAAACTTCAGAATTGATGAAAGTGTGTTGAATATCTTTTTATCGATTAGAATTTTGAGTGACTACGATCCAAACGCCACAGAAGAAGAAAGAAAAGAAAGGATTAAGATGAGAAAGAAGGACAGAGTTCATTTATCCAAGAAGGAAAGAAAACAAAGAAAGGAGAGAAAGGAAATTGAAGAAGAATTGAGAAAGGCTGAACAAAAGGTTTCTGAAGAAGAACGTGAAAAGTACCAAGGTCAAATTCTAAAGTTGTTGATCACAATGTATTTGGAACTTTTGAAATTGAGACCAACAGAACTAATCGCTGCCTTATTGGAAGGTCTTTCCAAGGTCGGTCATATGGTTAACTTTGAACTTTTAGGTGATTTCTTGGAAGTCATTAAGGAAATTATCAAGGAATTGGTTTTGAGAGAAAACTTAACCAACTTGGAAATTCGTCAAATCTTATTAAGTATAGCCACCGCTTTTACCTTGATCTCCAATCACTCCCAATATAAAGTCACTATGGATTTATCAGGTTTCATCGAATCCCTCTACACTATCTTATACCAACTATCGGTCAATCCAGATATCGAATTCTCTTACAAGTCATTAAGATTAGCCGATCCTTTAGAGTCCCAATTTTTTGTAAAGCCATCAGTTAATATTTCCACTGAAATTGAATTGTTACTAAGAGCCCTTGAAAGTATTTTCTTCAGATCTAAGAACGGTACCAAGCAGAGGGCATTGGCCTTCACCAAGAGATTATTCATGTCTGCATTACAAACTCCAGAAAAGTCCTCTATTGCCATCCTGAAATTTATTGATAAGTTGATGAACCGTCATGATGAAATCAATGGTTTATTCTCCACCGAAGATAGAATCCTAAACGGTAAGTTCAACTTTGAACAAAACACTCCAAACAGATGTAACCCTGATGCTGCCACGATATATGAAATTTTACTCTTGGAGAAGCATTTCAGTCCTACAGTGATGAAGGGTGCTAAGGCAATTTTGCATAGAACAAGAGAAAGCGCCAATAAATAAGTTACTTACATCACATCAATATAATTATAGAATGCATTGCAACGTACTTCGGCGGGAGCTATTTGTAAATTAACTGATTGACTAATTTTAAATATTAATGTAATTCATATTGTTGAAAGATTTGTTGCCGTAATTGTTTAGGCCAACCATACGGGGAAACCTGTTGTATGCGCGTTTCTTTTCTTTTTCGGGATTTTCGCCTAGAAACTGAGGCAGGGCTGGCGCGTGGCGTTCTTTGTTTGTTTATCTGGTCTTGGACTCAACAGGCGATCGAGTTGCATGGCAGATTTTTTTCTTGAAGAGATTGGTGATGGCAGCAGGCGGTCATCAAAAAAAAATCCGAAAATTAATTGAAAAAAAGCTGCAAGTTAAATAACTAGATCATCTATTTGGAGCATTTTTTAACCACAACTTCCACTACTCAAACAACTTTCTCTTAGGATTAGCTAGACTCAGTCTATGTGTGTGTCTTTTTTTTTGTTCCTGGATTCATTTTCTTATTCATCACATTACCACCTTCTGCCGTTTCATTCGTTTGATACCCAATCAGAAGTAATATCGAAAAAGAAAAAGAAGCTCATCCTATAGTTCACTTCCCTTCATATTATGCAAGAGTGATAAAGCCATAGAGTTCATTATAATTTGTGATTTGACATTAATTTTACCTAGACCAAACTATGGACCAATACACAAACAAGGATCACCCTGATTTCATCCCGGGTACCAGTAATATTTACTCCTCCACCAACCTTGAAAATGGTATCATTTACAAGAATGAGTTGAAGAAAGAAGGTGATGTCATTTTGATTCCTCAACCATCTGACTCCCCAAATGATCCTTTGAACTGGTCCAAGACCAGAAAGTATGCCCATTTCTTGGTAATGGCCATCATCACCGGTTTGACCGCTGGTACTTCTAACTGTGCCTCTTCTTCTCAAGACTCTTTGAATGAATACTACGGCATCTCCTATGATGCTATGAACACTGGTGCTGGTATTCTTTTCATCGGTATCGGTTACGGTACCTTGTTTGTTGCCCCCTTCTCTTATCTGTACGGTAGAAAGTTGGCTTACATTGTTTGTCTTTCCATTGGTTTAGTCGGTAATATTTGGTTCGGTTACTCCCACAATACCAGCGATGCTCTTTGGTCTCAATTATTGGTTGGTATTTCTGAATCTTGTGCTGAAGCTGCTGTCCAACTGTCCCTTTTGGATATCTACTACCAACATCAATTGGGTTCTGTCTTAACTGGTTATATCTTATCAACTTCCATTGGTACTTACTTGGCCCCATTGTTTGGTAACTTGATTTCCAACAATCTTTCTTTTAGATGGGTTGGTTGGTTAAGTGCCATTTTCTCAGGTGTTTTGATCCTTGTCATTCTCTTTGCCACTGAAGAAACTTACTTTGAAAGACACAGATACCAAACCCCATTGACCTCCAAGCAATCAATCCAAGGTATTGACAACAGTAATACTTTGGTTTCTAACCACAAGATTGAAGAATCCACTGCTGATGAAAAGACTATTAACTCAAAGGAAGCTGAAGAAAAGGTCGCTACCAAGCAGGTTGATGCTGTTGAAGAAGAATTGATTGACGGGTCCAAGGAACCAATGAACAGTTACTGGAAGAGATTTGCAATCATCACTCCTTCCTCCAGATTACAAGGCTGGGGTTTCAAGCAATACTGGAAGTACATCTGGATCAACATTAGAATGTTCTGTTTCCCAAGTGTTATTCTTTCTGGTTTCTTCTGGGGTATGCAAAATGCCTTTTTAACGTTCTACTTGACCACCATGGACACCTACTTCTACGACGATCCATACAACTACTCCAACGTTGGTGTTGCTGTCATGAACATTCCATGTATGGTTGGTGCTATTTTTGGTTGTATCTACGCTGGTTCTTTCTCTGACTACATTGTTTTGTGGATGGCGCGTCGCAACAATGGTGTCTTGGAAGCTGAATTCAGATTATACTTCGCCTTCGTTTCTGCTTTTGTTGGATCTGTTGGCTTGCTGATGTTTGGTATCGGTACTGAAAGAGTTCTTGCTAAGCCTGTCATATACATTGGTTTGGTTTTCATTGGTTTCGCTTTCGGTTCTGCTGGTGACATCGCCTTGGGTTATGTCATGGAAGGTTCTGACTTGGTTTTAGAATCCATGGTCTGTGTCGCTATCATCAACAACACAATTTCTTGTATTTTCACCTTCACTTGTTCCATCTGGTTGGATGCTTCTGGTACTGAAAACACCTACATTGCCTTGGCTGTTATTAATTTTGCTGTCATGATGGTAGCTATTCCATTCATCATCTACGGTAAGACCTTCAGAGTCAAGACCAAGAAGTGGTACTTAGAATTATTGAACGCTAGAGACAATATCTAAGTTAACCAGCTATTGTTATACTAATTGTATGTTATTGAAATAGAGTAAATAACAGGTCGTGTATCAATACATGTGCTATATCTCATTAATTTTTAACCGTAGCGATTTTGATCTGACGCTGCAGTTGTGCAAATGGTGGGCTCTTGTTCTTTCCTGTCGATCTGTTTTTAGTGTCTTATCAATACTAAGCCCTGTTCATACGAGAATATAAATTGCAGATGTTTGCTCATTCAAAGACAGTAAGGATCTATGGGGAGGGGTTTGATAAATAAGGTCGTAGGCTAAGCAAAATTGGGTAATGTGGGAGTGTATTGTAGAGATATTATATAAAAGCTAAATTAATAGTAGGAAGCAATACTTCCGAACAAAGTGGTCAGGTGTACTTCTGTCGTATGTACTTAATTAACGGAGCTTTATTGTAAGTTACAAAAATAGAATCAAAAGTACTGTGAAATAACTTAAATCAAGCATGTATCAAATATGGTAAATCAGGTATCATATTGGCTCAAGTCTCATATTGGCGCGTGAGAATAGGGCTAAAAACATCCTACAACTTACCAGAATTATATAAACGTTGAAACTGACACTATAGGTCCTGAAAAACCTAAAGCATTAGGGTGCCAGGCGCCTGTTATTTGAGAAGACATCGTGAGGATGCATTTTTCTACAGGAAAAGTTGTATGAAACTGCATCATAAAAAGTTCAAATTTTATGTTATTTGCAACTAAACGACTTATATTCTTTAATCCTTTCTTTTTTCCACACCTTTTCAGTTGTATCTTTCAACTTTTATTGATATAGGGCCGATACCGAAAGGCGCACCGGAGGAAACATACCTTCCGTGTCGCGCTTTTTGCCCAAATTAGCCCCAAATCAACAATCTGCGACGTTCAGAAGATGTAGAATTATCAACAATAGGTTCCATATGCCTAGAATGTACGTTTTGGGGTTAAAATCAACCGCATATCGGCTCAAAAATTATACGTTCTACCATTACTACCGAAGATCCTTGGGTAATCACAGGTGTAAGTTGAGGCATCAGGCTCTTGACCTCGGGATGTTCCTGTGCGAGTTGAAACAAGGGGGTTAAGGACCTATTTTGTTGATAATCCTTCTGTTAACCTGGTATTACCAGTTGTTGGTGACGTTACTATCAATTAATGAATTACACATTAATCAGTTGGTGGGACGGTTTGATTGGTCTCTGTTTTTCCAAGCTGAAGTTAGGTTGGTTTGGCATTCCTTTTCGACGTATCTGGTGTTGAAGCTTGAGATGGTTCTATACAGTCTAAGATCAAGTTGGTTTACGTTCGATGATGCGTGTTGAAAATCTGAAACTGCAAGTCCGAAATGCAGCTTTGAAAGATACAAATCTTCACGCAAAATTACCCAAAGAGGCTCCAGTTTCATGGCACTCCTGTCACAGAAATGCTCCACTTGCATAAAGTTTGTTTCAAACATACAGTGAGACTGTTAAAAAAGAAACCTTTGTGTTGATCGTATTTATAAAGGTCACATCCGCTTGACTTGAGTTGAATTTGAACGTGTCTCATACTCTGGAGAAGCTAGCAATTTCAAAGCAAATTCATACCAAACCAAAAGAGAAAAATATGATGTCCCCAACATTCGTTTTATCATTGACGTTCCTCTTTGCCAACGTCTTTGCCTTATCAGGATCTGATATTTTCAAAAGTCTGTCACTCACATTAACAGATGCTAACATTTACGGTTCTGGTCACTGGAAAGCTGATTTGGGTTTCACCATCACTACAGCAATGGCTGGTCAGTATTTCACTTTGACCTTAGATAATGTCTACAGGACATACTTTGGTGCCTCCGGTACTGACGATACCATCACTGCCACTGCTTCTGACGGTACCACCATATTCACTTGTAGCGCTGTCAATGGTGCTTACTTTGCACCTTTTTCGGTTTTGTCCTGTACAGTTGCTGACTCCATTTCAACCACTTACAACGGTGACCTTGACTTCACTGTTGTTTTCAGTAATGGTGGTTCCAACTGGCCAGTCGAACTTTCCCAAGCTAACAAGATGAACACTGATCCGGTGACTGTTAACTGGGATGGTCTTTCTACCACTATTTCCCTTTCTCCAGTTGTTCCAGATGCTCAAGATGACTCCACCACTTTCTTCTCTTCGTTGAAGACCAGCTCTTACGGCACCAACGAAGAATACTTCCTCATGCCATCTTGTGAAAACGCTTACACTTACGGTACTTACACCTTACAATTTTCTGATGGTACCAACGGTAACATCAACTGTGACACCATAAGAGCCGGTGTTACCAACCAATTCAACCACTGGAACTTGGCTGCATCCGATGAAATGGACTCCCAATTCGTTGATGTCTCTTGTGATTCTTCTTCTTCCACTGTCACCATCACTGTTTACAACATTTCTCCAGGTTACAGAGCTTACTTGACTGTTTTCCAAACTCTTGACACCAGTCTTTTTCACAACATCTTTGAATCTCATTTCTCCTGCTCTAACGACCCAGATGTTGTTAACGCCACCCAAACTGGCACTACTATCAACAGTTACATTTCTGTCATTTCTGTCACTGATGCTGCTACTGCATCCCCAATTGTCCCAGTCACTTCTACCTACACTGGTTGCTACCCCTCTATTTCTTTAGCTACTGGTTTTGCCACGGGTACCGCTTACATTTTGATTCCAGCTTCCTCATGTGTCACCACCACTTCTTCCATTGCTTCCTCTACTCCTCTCTCCTCTTATACTACCACATTGGCTTCAGAGAGCTCTGGTGTTTCCTCTTCCTCTTCCTCTTCCTCTTCCTCTTCCTCTTCCTCTTCCTCTTCCTCTTCCTCTTCCTCTTCCTCTTCCTCTTCCTCTTCCTCATCTGTTGTAACATCCAGTTTTGAAATGTCAACCTCTTCATCTGTAGTTTCACCATCCTCTTCTATGGCTCCATCTTATTCTGTTTTCTCTTCTTCTGTTGTTTCACCATCCTCTGGTGTCGTCATTTCTTCTTCTGTCGTTCCATCAAGCTCCTCAGTTGTTTCCTCTTCTTCAACTGTCTCTGTTGTTGATCCAACTACAACCCCTGTTGACTTATCAACTTCCTCTGCTTTTGCCATCACCTCAGCTGTTGTTGATCCAACTGCAGGCACTACTGTAATCACTGTAACTTCTACGAATGATAACTCTCAGATAACCACCATCACCAGCATAATTTGTCCTTTATGTACTGCAGTTTCTACTAGCTCTTGGACTACTGCCACTATCACTACCACATATGGCACTGATATTGTCACCATTACTACCACCAGGTTTCCAGTATCTGAACTCAATCATTCATCGACTTTAGCTCCAGTTGAATCTGCTTTGGCTACTACCACTGCTCCATTTGTTACTAAAACTACCCCAATTGCTGCTCCTTTTATCCTTGTTACTTCCTCTGATCCAGCTGTTGAAGGTCAAACCAGCACTGTTGTCGCTTCTGCTCCCGAAGTCTCTGTCTTTGAAGGTGCTGCTTCTAATATGGTTCCATCTTTCTTCACATTTGCTTTATTATTTGTTCAAATGTTCTAAATTGAGTTTTTGAAAAGGTTAGGAAATGATGTAATATTATTCCTATTAGGCTAATTTATTTTTGTGCTACTGATTTGATTGTTACTATTTTGCAGTTTGTTAATATCATTCTGTTTTTTCTCCTTTCTTATGTGCGTGGTACATGCTTTACTATATGTTGCACATATATATTTTTTATTTAATGTAATATTTAAGAGACCCGTTCGAACGCTCCTTATACTATATACACTATCTGCAAAACGCAATGATATTTTACCTTTATGGTTTCACAGTGCGGTAAATACAAACGCATTACTTGCCGCATCACGTCATATTATTAACTTTGGATCATCATTTTTATCTTTGATGGTGCCAATTGTATAATATTAATATGATCTTGTGAATCGAAGTGATTATATGTGTAACCTATGAATTCTTCACCTGTAGTGTTTCAAAACCGGTCAACCGTCCACGTGGACACTTACAAAATTAATATACGGTAGTGCGTGGCGTCGAGCGACGCACTACCCTCGGATAATTTCATCAAGATCATGCTGCTTCCAACTACCCAACAAGAAGCACGTACAGCATACAAGCACTTCTGACTTTTAAAACAAAAACCAAGTCATAGTGCTGAAAAAGACTATCGGGACTAAAAAGTATGCGTTCAGAGGTAGTTTCAAAAGCCATTACACCCAAAAAAAACCTTTCCACAATGAGATCATGGCTTATACGATCGTTTCTTCATTCATTTCTTTTATGCACTCTCTTCAAGCTATCTGGGGTAGCAGCTGATGAACAAGATCAAGTTACAACAACAGTGATTGATATTATATCATCCAACCCTGAGTTCTCTATGTTTTTGAGGCTACTACAAAGGAATCAACTCATACCGTATATCAACCAATTAGAAAGCATCACATTGGTGGCACCAATTAACTCCGCATTTATCGCTTTGTACCCTCAGCTTAAGCCTGATTCGACCACTCATGTTGAAGGTCACTCACAAATGGACCAAATAATTGAAAACTTCAGTATTCAGGACCTAAATAGATACATCATTCCTGAACCTGTCAACTCCAATCATATGCCAGGCTTTCACATCTATCACACAAAGGCTTACCAATACGATCTAGACAAAGAACATTCGTCCACTTTAACATCACCGATATCAATTCAGATCAATAAAACATCAGGGTCTTTTCTTATTAACAATGTGACCGTAGTAGAAAGAGATCTTTATGCTGATACTCAAAACTCATATGTCCAAGGTACAACCAAAACATTTGATCATATTTTATCTTTGAAAGAATCGTTACTGCAAATTCCAGAGTCTAGTATCCTCCAAAGTTTCATTGATTCTGTAGAAACAGATTTAACTAATAAGACTATTTTGTTGTTCAAAGACTCAGCTTCTCCATTTACCGACTACCAAGTTAACTATTTATTAAACAAGCAATATGGGACTGATGATGTCTCATACATTGTCAATTCATTGTTGTTGCCTGGATACATTGGAGGTGTTATAAATCAAACTGTTATCGATTTCAATGGATTTAAAACTCAATTAGAATCTAATGAGATGGGCTCAATAATTAACGTGAACTCAACAGTGATGTCATCTGTTTCTAACATCATCGCAACAGATGGTGTCATTCACATATTTGAATCATCAGATCTCATACAAAGGATTCAATACGACGTGTTGAAATATTTGGTTGGGTTGGATTGCTCTTTTTTCGTAGAAGAATTGTTGTTTCAGGATTTAGGATATTTATTGACAGATAACACGTTGAAACAAACAATCTTCCACACAAAGAATGCTATTGATTCGTCGGACGTTGGTTTGATGACCGAGGACGGCCTCATTACAGTTCAATCAAAAAGTGAAAATTTATATCATTTCATCAAAGATTTGAATTTAAGTAATCTGGATATGCTCAATACCACTTTACTCACAACGAAATACTGCTCATCAAAAAAATTGGGCTCTAAAGATCACTGTCAAAGACTAAAAGTCACAAAATTGGGGGAAGATTCAATTATGCTTAATAATAATGTTTTGATAGAACAAGGTCCTTTCTCAATTGGTGAAACATCGATTTACATAATTGATGAAGATTTAAGCACCCCACATGACTTACTGAGTTCTGTTAGTCCTATCTTTGAATGCAGCAGATCTTTGGGGTATCTACACCGTTTGAATCTTCACAAGTTGAAGAACCACGAAAATGGATATACGTATTTCCTTCCATGTTTCAACTCCTTGGAGAACTATGATCTAACTTTGAAATATCTTGAAACGAACTCTACGGCCTTGGAAAACACAATGAAGGGCTTGATTATGGAGGACTTGCTTTACAGTGACTTCGAAGGCGATGATTTCAACTCTACAACTTTGGGTGGTGATTTGATCCAGTTGACTGATATGGAACCGCAGAGTAGCATGTTGGGCTTCAGATTCAATAATGTTGAAATTGATCTAGTCAAAGGGTCTGATATTATCTTTGATCAAGGTGTTGCACAACCAGTGGATAAGTTTATTATTCCTTCAAGTATTGATATTGCGAACACTGATATCTTGGAAACATTCGATACAAAGATTTTCCAAAAGTATCTCTCGTTTTTTCCGCATCTTTCCACTGCTATCAACAATCATACTTTACTGGTTCCAAGTGGTCTATCTCTCTCAAAGTTTCAGTTCGAAAGAAACAAAACCTTAGATGAACTACTTCAAGTCCATGTATTACCAAGAGAATCCACACTGAAGCTCCTCAACTGTGGTGAAGAAACTCATGACATTATGACTTTGAATCCTAAAGTTAATCTAACTTGTACAAGACCAGCTAATCATGACACCTTCATCACGGTCAAAGGAGACGATGATGTGACAAATCGAGTCCGTATTCTGACAAAGGGCTGTATCAATAACGACCAGGATATTTGCATTTTTGAAATTGACAAGCCTATTGACTCCAACGCTAGTCACTTTCATATAAGTTTGCCGGGGGTTGCACTCGCAGTTGGTATTCTGTTGGGTGCCCTCTTTATGGTTCTTTTCGTTTTCTGTTTAATGCTGGTGCTTTCAAAAGCCAAAGGCGAAGCCGCTAAGGATTCGGAAACTTCTGTAGGATCTTCTGAAATCGATGAGAATACAGTTATCACGGGCACGGTTGCTGATGAAGGAACATCACTATTAGTCGGCAACAATAATCAAAATGGACATGGGTCTGTTGGTTTTGAGAATGGTTATTCCGAAATGGCTGATTCTAATCCAATCTTCGTGAGAAAGCCAAGTAAGGTTGATTTTGCTGTCTAAGGTAATATTCTGTGCAGTGTGTACATAGAATTTTAAAATATACTATAGAATTTCCCGATCGGAACAAAATAAAAGATATGTCTCTGCCGAATATAAGTTTTTTGAATTGAGTTAGAGATACTACAGAAATTGTAACTTTTGTAGGTCACGTGCGTAGCCAGCCAAAGTTACAACTTTCTTATTGAAGCTGCGGGCTCAAAAAAAATAAAATATATGTCAATATGCATTAAAAATTACGTGCTACCAGCCTAACCTGTGATAGCATTTACTATAACGATAATCAAATAATGTCTGAAGAATCACAACAATCTCTTGCTATTTCCGTAAACTTGTCTGAAACACAACCAAAAGAAGAGCAGTTACAACAAGAAGCCCTAGTACCAGATCAAGAACCTGAACATGTCGAACCAACTGAAACAGAATCCACAATTTCTCAAACCATTACAGATGACGCTGAAAAGCTCAAAATTCTCAATGCAGAAGTAGCTGAAACTGAAAAGGAGGCTACTGAGAGAAAGGAGGATGTTGATGCTCGTTCTATCTATGTCGGTAATGTTGACTACGAAGCCAGTCCCGAAGAACTTCAAAGACATTTCCAAGAGATTGGCCCTATCAACCGTGTGACTATTCTTTTGAACAAATTCACTGGTAAGCCAAAGGGTTTTGCTTACATTGAATTCGCTGAACCTGCCAGTGTCTCGAAATCTTTTTCTTTAAACGACTCCATTTTCAGAAATAGAAATTTGAAGGTTGTTGCCAAAAGAACTAACATTCCTGGTTTCAACGGTCGTGGCAGAGGTGGGTTCAGAGGTAGAGGTGCTCCAAGAGGTAGAGGTGGCTTCAGAGGTGGTAGAGGTAGATTTACTCCATACTGATTCATTGTATCTGGTTTGGGTTTCTCACGTGTATACTCTTTTCTAATTACAAAAATTTTATTATTATACGTTGTTTACCTTTAATCAAATTAAAACTTTTATGCAGGTCCACAAATCCATATACAATCAACACTCAAAAAGTGCAAAACGTAAATTATAATCTGAATTGAGAAGACCCCTTCTTCCCGCCTTCCTTCACGAGGTTACCCTTGACATCTCTCTTGACACCCTTGTTATCAATAATAGTAACATTGTTGGCCTTGCTCAAAGTATCGATCGCGTCTTGCTTCTTACTCTTCTTAGCCTCAGCCTTATTTTCTGCACTGAATTCCTTAGATCTCTTACGTTTATTGGCCCTTCTCAGTCTTTGCTTTTCTTCTCTGTCTAATTCGGATCTTGCCATCACAACACCGGATCTTAATTCAATCTCATCCTTGTTCTTGCTCTTCTTGTCAGTTTGACCAGGCTTGTAGATTTCTTGTGGGGCCAATCTTGAAGCATCGGACAAAGATAAAGGTGTGGCATCTTCCATAGAAATTGCAGAGGCTTCCACCTTAATATCAAGAGCCTTTTTGACTGGCTTTGGGATGAAATGAGCAGACGATAAAGCGTCTAATTTATGGGTGACCGACTTAAATAATTCTTTAATTTCATCGTGGGACTTTGATAATTCTTCGGAGACAGCATCAGTGTTACTACCCTTGTAATCGTCTTCATACAACTCAGCTAATGATTTTTGTGATTTTTCTTCTGACAATTCAAATTTACTAGATTTTCTGAAACTGTTCAAGTCTTCGATTGTACGTTTTGGCAAATCATCGAAGATACCTTCTTTGATTCTTCTTCTGATCATTTCCTCTAAGGATTCGGTGATTTCTTTTGTTATGACCGGAACGGGTTTAGCAGTTCTTTCAAATTCTAATTCTTCTTGTAACAAAGAGTCCGCAGGTCTTTCTTTGGCTTTAGATTCACCCTTCAATGCCCACTTCTTTTCGGCAACAGCTTCTTTTTCAAGTTTGGAGATCTCTTGTTGAATTTCCAACTGTTGACGCTCAAAGGATGACAAATTGGCTTGCTCCTTGATCTCTTTTTCTTCTTCGTCATCTTCGTCGGCAAACATATCCCTCATGGCTGAGGACATACCAGTGTCGTATTCTTCTTCGTCAAGTTCACCTTCTTCGGATTCTTCTTGATCGGATTCTTGCTTCTTGTTGTCTTCGAATTGGACCTTCTTCTTTTCCTTCTTGGATCCTTTTCTTGGTTTGTTGAAGAAGTCTTGGAAATACAAAATTTCTTCGTCATCAGATTCTGGTATATCGTTAAAGTAATCAATTTCTTCTTCGTCGTCGTCTTCTTCACCGTTGGCTTGCTTATCTAAAGATAAAATCTGTTTGTTGAATTCATCGATATTGAAGAAGTCATCATCCAATTCAGACTTGGAAGATGAAGTGTTCTTGGAAACTTCATCTTTGTCTTCTTCGTCTGAACCAACCAAAGTCTTTTCATCGTCATTATCGGATATGTCACTTTCTTCGTAGTCGTCCTGGAGGTTGTTCATATCGATAGACTCGTTGTCAGAGTCATTTTCATTGAATGCTAGTTGTTCTTGTCTTCTTTCTGATTCTTCTTCCTTTTCTTCTCCCTCCTCCTCCTCCTCTTCTAAATCATCAGCCTCGCTTTGTTCTTCTTGATCGTCGTCGCTTGTACTTGTGAAACTTGACTTCTTGGAAAGCTTAGGGATTTTTTCGAATGATAAATCTTCAATGACACCATCAAGCACCATTTTAACTTGTGGCCACACTTGGGAGGAATCTAGGCCTTCAACAAATAACTCATCAAGAACCTTGTTCTCAGCGGTACGTAAAATAGGATCAACAACGGTCTTCAAAAATTGAAGGATTTCAGAGCTGGATACCTCATTATTGGTTAAGATCCTGGTTGGGTCGGAGTTCAGAAGCGCTAGAATATTGGTGGACATCGTTTCAGAAAATACTCTAAATGAATTTGTCTTAGATAGTAGTATAAAACCCTGTAGTTGTATTCTTGATTTTTAAGAGCTTAACCTTTAATTTTTGAAGCTCATCTCAAAAATTTTCCCGCACATAAAACCTCGGTTCGGCCACATAATAAATACATTGTAGAAAAAGCTTCGAACGTCCTGAGAGGCAACAAATACTATTATTGTCAGCAACTTATAAGCAAAAGAACGTGCTATGTACTAACAAAAAAACATTGATATTATAAACTTAAAGAAATCAATAAAACTGTTAAATAATTTTAAAAATCAGCTTCGAAATTGGAAAAAGATAACATAAACCTATAAAAAGAAACACAGAATAAGCTGACGGATAAGAGTAGATTTATCGAACAGCAAAGATCAAAGAAAACATAACAAAGAAAAAAAAAGAGCTTCACGAACAAATAAGCATATTTCAATTAAGCGTTTAAGAAATCCTTGATGAAGTTAATTTTCTTCAAAGAGGCAACTTCGTTAATCAAAGCGTCGTTGTCATCCAAATCAGCTCTGGTAGCATCCTTCAATTGGTTGAAAACTTTGTACAACAATCTTTCAGTGACTTGTTCTTGAGATTCCTCAATTGGGTTGCCACCAGACATTTGCTCCTTATCATGTTGAATCATCATCCAGGCAGAAACCTTGTCGATTAAGTGACGGGAATAGTTCTTCTCGAGGAAAGTAAGATGAGCCAAGTGGTTGAACTTAATAGATAAACTCTTACCGAATAGATCATAACTAATGTAGACGTTAGAATGACAGTTTTCTGTCTTCATCTTTCTACCACTGGTTGAGACTGAGTTACTTTGCTTTTGGACAGTCTTGATATCTTGTTTGCACTTGAATAACAACTTGATCGTCTTTGGATAAGGCTTGGCTGCTAAGTTAGATGAGCCCTTTGAAAACTTGTAACCAGATTTAGAGATCAAAGGATTAATGAACTTTTCATTCAAGTCAGTGATGATTGGCTCTAGATTTGGTGAGTTTGGATTGAAATCAGTAATGATACCATCGTTTGGTTGGAACTTGCAAATAAGAATGCAGTTCCTCAAGTCCTCTGTTCTATTCTTAAAGATCTTCTGGGAGTAATGCTCAAAATCATCGAAAACATTATCCTTTCTTAGTGGATCAACAACACATCTCTCACATAGTTGGTAACGACCGTTGTCATTGATTGTTCTGATCTCATTACAGTACAAACAACGTCTTTCTTCTTCAACACCGGCGGAGGAGACAGAGACGTCTTCCCCCAAAGAAGGATCGACCACACTGGAGGAGTGGGCGTGAATGGCCTCAGCGTGAGCATCATTGGCTAAACCTTTTTTTGAATCATCGATAGTCAAGTGGCTGTCATCGTCAACGCCCTGTCTTAATAAAGAGTCATCGATTGGGATTTCTTTGTCGTCATGTGTCTGTTGAGTGTGATGGTGGTACTGTTGTTGATGATATTGTTGCTGTTGCTGTTGCTGCTCTTGTGGTAAGTATTGCATCTGTGTGTGCATACCAGCAGAGTTGGAAACCTGGTTGGCAATTTGGATCAAGTCTCTCTCAACATCAGCATTGGTGGCCAAGTGTTGTAAGGATTGTTGTGGCAAATGTTGGGAAGGGATTTGCTGATTTGCCATGTCGAACTCATGTAAGACTTCACCCTTCAAGTTGGCCTTCTTCACTCTCTTCTTCTTTCTTTCGATTTCTCTACATGGCTTACAAGTTCTGTAACGAGCAGTTTCCATTGGTTCATCCTCAGGTCTCTTCTTCTTACAACGACGGCACTTGTTAGCAATGGTAGGAATGTTTTGCTTCATCAACAAAGACCCAGCTGGAGAAACGCCGGTGACTTGTTGAAGAGTACCAGTTGCATCCTGGGTGATATCATTGACTGTACTGAGGTCAGGCTCATGTTGGTTGACTTGTTGATATTGTTGGTATTGTTCATATTGTTGTTGCTGTTGTTGTTGATGGTGGGCTAAGGATTCAGCGACAGCTAGGTGGTGAGCGGCATCTTGAGCATCGTTAGCACTCTGGTGGGCAGCTACAGCCGCAACAGCAGCAATTGCATGTGAAGGATCAGTAGCAGACATATCGATAATGACTTGATTTCGTTATCAGCTGTATTGACTTAGAGCTTCAATTGGCGTTTGTTGTGACAGATCTCAGTAGTTCGCGCTTCAATTGAGGTGTTGGAAGAAAAGTGGGAACCCAGTTTGTAAAACTTTTTCGAGAAGTTCGCGGATGTTGAAAAAATGTACCTCGGAATTGCTATCGAAAACGGCCTCGGT
This sequence comes from Waltiozyma xylosica, assembly GCA_030581495.1. Taxonomy (NCBI): domain Eukaryota; kingdom Fungi; phylum Ascomycota; class Saccharomycetes; order Phaffomycetales; family Wickerhamomycetaceae; genus Waltiozyma; species Waltiozyma xylosica. The sequence continues at coordinate 86,291 of JAKTTJ010000033.1, read as the reverse complement.
TTTTCCAAAATTGGAAAGTTACCCGGTCGACAAAATCTTATTTTGTAACCCCGCATATTATTGGTCGAAACGATATTACTAAGCAACCTTTTTTCAAAATTACGTAATATTTAATTGAAATTGAAATCTAAACTAAGATATCCTGCAGCCTCAAAAGACTTTTAAAATGTATTATATAATATTAGATCAATAATGCTATTAATACGACATAAATATATATGTACTTCAAAGACAGACAGCAAGGGTAACTAATGTCGTAAATTCCTGTTCACGCTTAACTAGTTGTTCCGAACCCGGAATCTAACTCCGTCTTGCTTCTGAGGAATCGCGTGCGCCACAAAATTACTTATTCAATCGTTGGGCACGACAAATTCGCCACAAATAGGTACGGATTAGGACAAGGCACTTCATAAATTGTGGGGAGTTTGAACTTTCACGTGATTTGTACTATTTTTCACTTCAAAAGATTCGTTGAATTAATGTAATGGACAGTATCTAGTAGCACTTGATCATGAATACGAGACATTGTGGCTGGTATAAATATAGCTTGAATTTCCTCTAGTATGTCTTGTATCATTTACAGCTAAATCAACCTTGTTTTGGTAAGGTTTGGTTAACATTACTTCCTCCTCACAACACAATATGCCTGCTCCACACGGTGGTATCTTACAAGATCTCGTCGCTAGAGACGCTTCCATTAAACAAGAATTGATTCAAGAAGCTTTAAGCTTGAAACCTATTATCTTGAATGCTAGACAACTTTGTGATTTGGAATTAATCTTGAACGGTGGTTTTTCTCCATTGGAAGGTTTCTTAAATGAAGACGATTACAAAAGTGTCGTTGAAAATATTCGTCTTGCTAATGGTCTAGTTTGGTCTATGCCAATTGTTTTAGATTTATCTAAGGAAGAAGCTTCTCAATTTGCTGTCGGTGAAAGAGTTGCCTTGAAGGATGACGATAACAACTTCTTAGCCATCTTAACTATTCAATCTATTTATGCGCCTGATAAGCAAGTAGAAGCTAATAAGGTCTTTGGTGGTGACCCAGAACATCCAGCCATTGTTTACATCAACGAAACTCAAGGTGATGTCAACCTCGGTGGTTCATTACAAGCCATCCAATTGCCAATCCATTATGACTACACAGAGCTCAGAAAAACTCCAGACCAACTAAGAAACGAATTCACCAACCGTCAATGGAGTAGGGTTGTTGCTTTCCAAACCAGAAACCCAATGCACAGAGCTCACAGAGAATTGACTGTTAGAGCTGCTCGTGATCAAAATGCCAACGTCTTGATTCACCCAGTTGTTGGTCTAACAAAGCCAGGTGATATCGATCACCACACCCGTGTCAGAGTTTACAAGGAAATCATCAAGAAGTACCCAACTGGTTTGGCTCAATTATCCTTGCTCCCATTGGCCATGAGAATGGCTGGTCCTAGAGAAGCCGTTTGGCACGCAATCATCAGAAAGAACTTTGGTGCTACACACTTCATTGTTGGTAGAGATCACGCTGGTCCAGGTTCTAACTCTAAGGGTGTTGACTTCTACGGCCCATATGATGCACAAGATTTAGTTGAAAACTTTAAAGTAGAATTGGAGATCACTGTTGTTCCATTCAGAATGGTCACTTACTTACCAGATGAAGATCGTTACGCTCCAATCGACACTGTTGATTCTAATACTAGAACTTTGAACGTTTCTGGTACTCAGTTGAGACAAAAATTGAGAGACGGTAGTGAAATTCCAAACTGGTTCTCTTATACTGAAATTGTTAAAATCTTAAGAGAATCGCATCCACCAAGATCCAAACAAGGGTTCTCTCTCTTAGTTAACTCCAAGACTTTGTCCCAAGCTTTATTGGCTACGTTCAACCAATTTGGTGGTGAAAGACGTTACACCGTCATCAAGACCTCTCAGGTTGATCAACTGGAAAACTTATCTTTCCTTGTCCATGAATTAGTTAGATCTGGTACTGGTGTTATCTTATTGCAAGACAACGATGCAAACGTTGAAGCTATTCAAAAGGTTGTCGCAAAGGCTGGTTCCTTCGTAGTTGCTAATGACCAATCTAACCCATTCACTTTGAATTCTACCGTTGACATTGACTTAAATGAAAACAATCTATTAGCTATCCAAAAGATTGTTTTGTACTTAGAAGACGAAGGCTTCTTCAACTTCTAGGATGTTCTGCTATTTATAGATTGTAAATAATGATAGATTAATTCAAGATGCTTAGAAAATACATTATTCGTGCTCTGACGAAAGAACTATTATGCATCTGTTTCTGCATAGAGGTGTGCTCTCTGTTTTTTTTTTTGCTTCGCCTAATTGGGCGGTGATCCAGAAAAAAGAGTTAGCAATATGATTACTTATAGTTCGTACGTAACACCGCCATAGATCACAAATTTATGCGGTCCGCCAGTAAGCAAATCGTTCCAATTTAACCAGAAGATGTCACTCCCATTTACTCAAATCGAAGTCGCCAAAATAATATCTTCATCCGTTGTGCTCACGGTTCAATCAGTCTCCTTTCAAAATAAGAGGATTCTTTTCATAAGATACAATGGTCAAATTGATACAACTTTCGATGTCGCAGTACCAGATTCAAGTTCATTATTTGAACTACAGTCCAATCCGGAATCTGAAAATTTCAGAATCGAAAAAAATTGTCTCTTTGGAGATAATCTAAATCTCAAGTTATCTGTTCTCATAAATCAGGTGTCCAAGCTACTTTATGGCAGGGGTGGTGAAACCAGGAATCTGGTCGTCTCTCTTAGTTCAAAACTCTTCAAAATTAAGGAGATTTCGGACTTTGATGTAATCATCTTCATTCTACAACTCTTGGGTAAGGTTCTTTAATGCAATATGTTCATTCTTTTCTATAGAAACATAAAGGTTTAATAGAACTGACACCCAATTCATTTGTCATTACTATCGATAACAGCCATGTCAATCACTTCTATTGAGCTGCTCTTATTATTCCCAATGATCTCGGCTAATTCTCTATAATTCGTAGGATCAATCAAAGAGACAATATCGACAGTTTTACCGAGATCCTCTGATTCAATATCACCCAATAAAGGTTTTAATTTGGTATCTAACTTCTTGTACTCTTTAGAATCTAGGGAAATCTTGATTTTCATTTTAGCTCTAACAATTGGTATCACCTGGGAAGAAACTAAAGTTCTGATGATTTCCAAAGCTTGTAGCTTTGCTGCCTTTGTTGACATTATATTGATCTTCAATTCATTGATAGCCTTTTGGATCATTGTAGGCGTATATCTCTTCTTCGTCTTTGGGTTGATACATTTAGTGGAGATGATTTGCAAAACCTCTGCTTGCACTTGATTTCCCTTGGCTTGTCTCTCCTTCTCACTAAGTTGAATTTCACCCTTTTGTAAGATTTCAAGGACAATCTTGTCCTGATCAGTGGTGCCAAATGCTTTTTGCAATTCGTCATTTGGAGCGAATTGTCCCTTGGAAACATTAATGAAAACGTGAGGAATTTGAAGAACTTCTTCTATGTCTTTTTCTCTTCAAAAATTCTGTTAGTATTTCAACCTCCAACAGAATATCGAAATAGACGACTTTGAATATGATCGGAAAATAACATACACGTTTGATCTAAAATCTTGAACCTTGTTCTGATAACAAGCAATTTCGAATTTCTTCTTCCCCTTTTTCATACGAACAATGGAAACATTCGTGAGCTTGATCTGGTTAGATGGTTGGTTTATAGGCATTTTTTTCGGCTGAATATTCTAAGTATCTGGAATCTGAATGAGAAGGGTGTTGGTATCGGTTTCATGGATTTTTTACTACCTTGATAAAAAATTGAGCTGCGTGCCTTTAGCAAAAAGAACAAAAACAAGAGGATTCAATTCACCCCTGAAACAACTGGACGTCTCTACACTGTAAAGAGTAGGCGACATTATATCAGTTTCAATTATCGCCTGTTGCATAAAAATGTTTTGTTTCAGAGATATCACAAGATATTGCAATGGTACAACATTCAACTTGGATTTTTTTACTACTGGGTCAAATCCTATCATCTATATCCAAACATATCACCTTTGTCATCTGTTTTTTTCTTTTCAGTGATTCTAATACGATATGGTTTCTTGATTAACATGTCGAAAGTCTTTATGAAAAGTACTCACCTTTAATCTGGTGTTATTAAGAAATTGTTTTCTTTCTTATTCTACTAGGTGTAGTGTAACTGATGTAACTGAAAACCAACGAAACCTAAGTGATAACTGACATAAGATTTTGTATATACCGGTTGTTGGTTACTATCTCAAATCGTAAGTCGTAGGTGAAGTTGCTTTTAGTATCACATTGTCAAATCAGAAGTTTAATGCAAAGGAGAAGCGATCTATTAAATTCAAGGAACCCAACATCATGATCGTCAAGAAGAGAAACCTTCAATCAATATCACAATCATAGTCCATTCAAGAATTCCACTCAAGTGTAGTTAAACCACATAAATTTCAAGGAAAAGGTATAACGTGAGAACGGAGAAGCAAACTTCTTTGAAGAACAGCTTTGAAGGGCTTGTAGTGATGTTTAAATGTAAGATTTGAGAAGGACACTAATTGTCAGTTTGCTACTAGACACGTCTATAGGATGCTAAGCTTAATTTTAGGTTAGATGTTCAATATTTACTCCAAAAACGATGTATTCATCGTTAAATTCCCCCAAAACAAAACCAGTTTCAAAATTGACCAATGCTAAGTAATGAGACCGTTGATTAATGTGGCGCTATCGATTTCTCATGTAAGCTCCAGAAGATATACGTTTCGCCTGAATGGAAAAATTAGTAAATAATTAAATAATGGATTCTGCTAATTTAGATACTATAAGATTAATTACGTATTAATTATTAATTCAATTGAAACATTGGAATAATATGAAATAATTTTGATGTGGATGAGATCAGATAATGAAACACCATTAAAGGGGCCAATTAAATTGATAATATTTCTAAATATCCTAAATTTATCAACCTAAGTTTAAGATTTGTTTGGGCTTGAAACCTTACCCATTTTTTCTCTGCACAATGGATAGGGAACCATATCCTTATATCTCTAAGTTTCTACATCGTGGCCTCCGACTGGTCAATCTAGTTAAGGGTTAAATTAATTGATCAAAAAAAACTTACTATATTACAGATTTATACTCAATTTGGAGTTAGTTTTCTAATATCTATTGTATTCGCAGAGACTCCTTGACTATTAGAAACGAACCCGTTTGGTGTCAGTATAACTTTTTATTTCAGTTAGGATGTGTTTTTACTGTTTCTTAGGGTAGGAGGGGGATGGTTGTCTAAGTGAATTCGATTGGCTGACAAAGATCGAATTTACATATATGACAAACAATCCAAGATAATAATATTGCCCCTAGATTTGGCTCCTATTCTTTGGAATACCTTATCTAACGAGATTAGTGGATATCAGCTGATAACGGACCTATTAGTTTAACTTCCTTGCTAGAAGAAATGTATTCTCAGGGATTCTCAAAAATACAGTTCTTTAGGAAATTTTGTAAAATTCATAAAAATAAAAATAAAAATAAAAATAAAAATAAAAAAAACATTTGAAAATTTGGTCTCATTGGCCTCTTTGGATTTATTGTATCATTCCTTTAAATCACTAAAAACATAATGGTTCATTATGAGTTGTCGGATAAACTTTGGAAGTCCAGGGAAAACTTTCGTCATCAATAATTGTAGGTGCTTGATGTATCTTGATACAAATTCGATCAATTAAATCATTCGTTGCTCCAGTAAATTCGCATCTCTCACAATGAAATATTATGTGCTGTAGTTATTATGTTATTTAATAGTGACGATGTCCTGTACCTTTTAGTTGATAATTGTATAGAGGAGATGTAGTTATAAACTGGCCATTGTGAATGTGGTCTGATACTAGAGATGTCTTTAGCTGGACATCAAGACCCAATAGATCATGAAATGTTGACCTCGAGCAGACTTTGGTGATGCCATTTATTAATATCTAGGTCGAAAAAATCTGGTTTAATATTCGTGTAAATCTAATGCTCCGATAATGCCTTTGTCTAGCTATATTATACAATGAAATGATTAAAAGCTGTTGAAATGATCTATAATTTTGAATCAAATAGTAAATGGATTCTAGTTTTCAGCTTTATTGTTTTGATACACTTAAGGTAATAGTATTCACCTCTAAGTACAATAATAAACATCAAAAATATTAAAACAAGCATCAGCCCTAGCGTGAAAAGTACGTTGTGGACCCCCCAGGTTATAATACTCTGCACAAAGAACTTTTGTAAGGAGTTTGAATGGGTCAATCCGCCGATTATGATGCACGTGACCTGAATCACCAGGATTAGAATAAGAGTAAGAAGACTAGAATAAGAGGACCAGGGAACAACGTCTGATTAAGTTCCGTACTGGTATAAAAGTGATCACCAGCTATACGTGAACTTCCACCGCTGTCGTTTTCAGCGCTTCTTATATATAGATAGATTCCTACTTAGATTCCGAAAGTAACTTACACACGTATAATATGTATTAGAAAGATCAAGCATTCCATAAGCTCCACAGTTCACCAGTACGCCCTCTAAAGAGCCATCGCTAAGTTTATTTTTAAAAAAACAGATCTTTGAGTAAGAAAACTGGCCCGTTAATCCTCTTCAAATACTTCTTTCGTACTTTTTAAAACCCCTAAATTCAAAGGTCTTGGATTTCTGATATCCAAATTCATCTGTATCCGTTCTATAGGAAAATATCTTTAAACTGATGACATTTTTAGGACTTTCAAGCTCAAAATATTTACTACAGATAATCCACAAAGCTTCATTTAAAAGAATCATAAACATATATAATAATAATCTCTAAGAACTTTGGAATAAATTCCGTTTCAAAAGATATATATTTATTGGACTGATCACCACGGGAACCAAATCTCTCAAAGACTGGATGGATACCCCAAACCATCATTCCAGGATATATCTTTGTAAAACCAGATTTCACAACCCCCTAAATACAACCAGTTAAAACATCATTGAAGAATATCAGAAAATTAAGAACCAGGATCAATTGAATTATTTGGCAATAGCTTGTAAAGCTTCCAAAACTTCAACTTGAATGGCAGCTTCAGCAGCGACGGCTTCATCTGAGCTGGTGAGGTTCTTTTGAGCTTCAGTTAATTGTGACTTGATGGATTCAGTGGAGAAGGAAGATGGATCGAAAGCTTCAATGGCGGTGATGGATAAGGTGGAGCCTGGTTGAACGGTAGCGAAACCACCAGAGACAAAGAATTCCTTGATGTTACCAGAAGATTCAGTGATTTGGACAATACCTGGTCTCAATTGTTCGACGATTGGAACGTGATTGGCTAAGATACCGAAGTCACCATTAGCACCTGGGACGTTAACTTGAGTGACTTCAGAGGACTTGAATAAAGTTTCGTGTGGTAAAGCTAAGGTTAACTTTAAGACATCAGAGGAGGCGACATCGGCGTAAGTTCTTCTGGAAATCAATTGGGATTGACGAGAAACGGTTCTTAAGGTGTTTAATCTGAACATTTTTGATGTACAATTGCAGAGATAGATCCCATCTATTGCTTTCTTCTATGTAATGATGCTATGTTGCCTGTGTATTTTTCTAGGGTTTTTTTTTGTCGAAATCTGTGAGATTTTCATTGGAGCAGATCGAATCGCGGTGCCCAGTCCAACTTGAGCACAGGGCATATACCATATAAACTGATTAGACGGATAATGTTGATTATGTAATACAATAAGTGATTTATCAACTCATTAGGCATTAGTTCGTCATTGAACCAACGACAAATCTCTCAAAAATTACATGATCTGTTCAAACTTTACGTAGAAATTAAAATTAGGGAAAGTGGATCATCAAAGGAAGACGGGTATTCCTCTATAAAAACAGAAAACTTCTCGCTAGTTATGTCCACACAAATTGAGAATTTACAAACTGCATATAACGTAAGTCTGAGATCATACCGTACTAATTGCGGTGACCGTTCATCGTATTAACGAATCATTAGGAAATTCTATACTATAGCGCCAGTGCGCTTGATGAATTATCAGCTGACAAGACAGTTAATCTCATTTTTAGTAACTCATTTGAGAACAATGAGAAGATAAGCCAATCAATGAAGTTCTTTGATAGCGCATTAGATTCTCTATCAGTCCAGCTTAATAGTTTAAAAGTTCTGGAGGTAAAATTCAAGAAAGATTTTTATGACAAAGAGCAGGAGCGCCTAAGAGCAAATGATCCACAAGAAATTCTAAGGAAACAGATGGAGGAAAAACAACAACAAGAACTCAAGAAAGAAGTTAGCCAGAATGGGGAAGCTGTAAACAGTGTCATCGGAATTAATGAAAATGAACCCGATATAATGGATGACATAAATGACTTTTTAAACAAAGTACCTGATACTTCTGAATTTAACTTTGGTGATAACATTCAAAGTTTTATCGATAATGGAGAAGAGGGAGACTTACAAAAGTTCTCCAACAATGGGGGTGAATATGGCAACTCAAACAGTACGAGCTTTACAGTGAACGATGCCATGATAGGAGATGTTAATCCAAATTTGACTGATCTTGAAACTGTCGAAAACAATAGTCAAGATAATAATGGTTTTCAAGATGGTGGAAACTACGATTTTGAAGAACAGAATAATTTCCTTGAAGATATCGATTCAATGCTTAATTTATAATTAAAGCTGATTGGGGAAATTATACTTATTGGCATATTTTATATTTATTTCACATTAAAAACACTACCATTACAGTAACATTATCTGTAGTAAATTGTTTCAACGCATACTTGACTAGAGCCTCTGCAGCAGCGTTAGCGTCATCCATATGCTGTATCAACTCACATGCTTTTTGATCACTGATCACATCCCAGAGACCATCACAAGCTATTATTAAGAATTTATCACGAGCTTTGTCCAATTCGACACTAGTTGTATACGGGTTACCGATAACAAGCTCTTTGAAAAACTTATCTCCAAGTGAGCGAGTGACAGCTAACATACCATTGACCCTAGACTTCATAACAATACCACCCTTCTGCTCAATTCTCTCAATCTCATTTTTGTCCGTAGCTTTGTGGTCATAAGTCAACCTTATAGCCTTACCGTCCCTAAACAACACAATTCTAGTATCACCAACATTAGCTGTGTATAACATTCTCTTATGGCCTTCAAGACCGACCGTATTTGTATCGATCCTAACCTTATTATGTGTGCCCTCCAATTGCTCGGGAAGTTCCCACCTTATTATGGCAACAGCTGCCGTACACCCACTAGACCCCTTAACTTTACTGACAATCTGTTCGTCTGCATCAACAAAACTGTCGTTCAAGATGTTTCTCACATCTTCATTCTCATCGTCAGTAATCTTTTTTTCGACTATTGAGTGCAAATGTTGACCACACCACTTTGCCGCTTGTTTACCAGCATGGCCATCGAAGATTGCGAAATAACCCCAATCAAGTCTCTCAACAAAGTTTTCGACGTATGTATGGACATCTTCCATTGTTGGACGATATTTGTTGTTCATTGTTTCAGATACACCTACCGAGTAGGACAGTTTGTAGTCATTTGGTTGACTTGAATTGGTGTGTGGATCCATATTTGCCTGTTCATCCCTCGCCATTGAGTCACTAGTATTGATATTTTGGGATTCGGTAACTGAAAGCGGTTTTATCTCTAAATTCTGATTATCCATGCGCAGATGTCGAATTATACAATCGGAAATCACCCCTAGATATTGAATTGATTAGGCAAATGAAGCAGTTAGAATGATATTGCTTCTGTTAATTCGTGTAGTTCATGAAGTTGTCGCACCTGATATTTTTCGCGATGTTCAGTGTTTTTTTGAGGCTGAACTCGAGTTATATATACAGATGTGTATATGTACTTTCCCTCTGAGAAATACTTTCAATCTTTATATGACGTATGATCAAATTAGTTCATCATATGGTTCAAACCGTCAACACTGACTAAGTTAACAATCCTTCTTTGAAAAACGTGAATGATCCTTTAACGAAACAAAATTTGGAATTTATTACAGAAAACAGAAATTGAAACCAATTCGGGAAAGTATTTGAAATGTTCCGTCAATTTGACATCTCTACACTAAACTGCACCACATTACAGGGATGACGAGATTGACTACATACTAGAGACTAAAATATAATTTATTGATAGTTAACTAACTAACACTCATAAGTACAAACCTTCCAAGGATTCATCGACTTTGGTCTTCATAACACTTTCCTTAGCCTTAACAAAATCCGAGTTCGTGACTTGCATTCTTCTTTCCCTTAGGGCGATCAAACCTGCTTCAGTAGTGATAGCCTTGACTTCGGCACCAGATAGCTCGTCCTTTGCACTGATAATATTGTCAACGTCAATATCATTGGAAAGAGTCATTTTCTTGGTATGAATCTCAAAAATCTTCTTCAAGTTTTCTGAATCTGGTGGCGGGAAATGGATCTTTCTATCGATACGCCCAGGTCTAATCAAAGCAGGATCTAAAGATTCAATGGCATTAGTGGCCATAATGACTTTAATATCACCTCTATCATCAAAACCATCTAACTGATTCAATAATTCCAACATAGTACGCTGAATCTCTTTCTCACCTGACGAGTTTGAATCATATCTCTTAGTACCCACTGCATCAATTTCATCAATAAAAACAATAGATGGCGCATTATCAGCAGCTAGCTTGAAAAGCGATCTAACCAACTTTGGACCCTCACCAGCATATTTCTGAATCAACTCAGAACCCACCATTCTGATGAATGTAGCTGATGTAGAGTTTGCAACAGCCTTTGCAAGCAAAGTCTTACCAGTACCCGGTGCACCATACAATATAACACCCTTAGGTGGATGGATACCCATTTCACTGTATAATTCAGGGTGAGTTAACGGTAATTCAACAGCCTCTTTAACTTCTTTGATCTGTGATTCTAAACCACCGATATCCGCATAGGTTTCATTTGGAGCAACAGCAACCTTCATGATGTTTACAAGTGGATCGGCGTCGTCTTCAAGGATACCAACGATAGAAACAGTCTTATTGTGTAAAAGTACGGAACAACCTGGCTCCAAGAGTTCCTTATCAACGAAAGATAAGATGGAAACATAATATTCAGGACCAGAACTTGAGCTGACAATTGCATGATCATCGTCAATTATTTCTTCTAGAGTACCAACCGTCATAGGAGAGCCTCTAAGCTGATCAACTTTATCTCTTTCTTCGTTCTGTTTCTTTTCGTAAGGCTTCAAGTTCTCGAGTTGGGAAACGTACTCTTGTTCAATTAACAAATGATCATGGATACGCTGAGTTTTCAACAACTTAAGTTTGGAGCGATTTCTTGGAAAAACATCTGGTAGTTTCTCAGCAGTAGAAGTACCACCCTTACGCTTCTTTCTTCCTATTTTAGTTTTCACAGGTGGCTCATATTTTGGCTTTTTCTTATCGGCTTTCTTCTTTTTGTCGCCACCGGCAAACCCAGAAGCATCTTGACCCTTTATTATTCAATTGTGTTAGTATTTGAGATAAACTCTAAGTCAATTGCCTTCTCCAGTAAAAACTGTAGTAACTTACCATTTTGAATCTTCAAATTGTTGTTTTTGACAATTTTAATACCTTTGAGAGCATCGGGTGGCAAGACTTTGTATGTAGGATTTGTTGTTTTTCGGTGAGATTCAAGGAACTTCCTACCTCCCTACCATAAACACAACTTAAGTTACGCTCGCGGCCGCGACAACCCATTTGCAGCTACTATTGGTGGCACACAAAAATCACAATTCAATTTGGTTGATTCATTCCTCATTATGCTATGAGAGCAAAACATTCCGCTCCATTGGATTATCTTGACGTATACAGTACTAATAACCACATTTGAAATATTCAAACAAGCTGCTCAAATATCGTGCATGATACGAGTTTTTTTATTTACTCTATCACTATACAAAAGTTGTTCATCCCAGGACCATCATGAATCTTGACTTTAGGAAATTTTTTATTAGTTGCGTTCCCTACCCATTTAAATGCAGTATAAACCACCTTTTTAGCTTCATGATATTTAACCAATCCAAAGCCTATAGATGCCAGGATCTCCAAGAATCTTTCTTTATCACAATATCTGGAGTTAGTCAAGCAACTCAAAGGCAAAACGATGAATAAAATAGAAGGATCAGTGCTATCTGATATTTTTAGGAACTCTGGTAATCTTTTCAACATTTCACCACGACCCTTTGGATCTGGAACGAAGTTCAAAACCAGAGAACATGATATTATACTAAATCTTTCAGTATCATCAACTGGAGTTGGTCTCTCCATGAAATCCTGTTTTGAAATACCAGGTTCATTCGAGTTTAGGTCTATTCTGGTGGTGTGAAAATATCTCGATATGACATTCCTGGTTGAAAGACAGCCGATTTCAAGGGCGGTTAATCCTTTCGTTGTCTTCAATTCAGGAAGATTATCGAATAGCCATTTCGAGGAATCACTGCCTCTTTTCGACTCTTGTCCAAGTAGGGAAGCAATTTGATAACGTTGAAGACCACCGTTTTCATTAATTTCAAAATCTATATTTGAAAGCAACTGAAATAATTGTGGGATAGAAGTCTCGTTGGAAACTGAGAGAAGTTCGCCATCAGTTGGGACTCTCCCATTTAGGTTTGTGTTGAACGAGGCGATATTTTGATCATTGACATCCTGTTTGTAAAACTCAGATAGTTTTCTGTAAATGGTAGTCTTTCTGTTAAGTAGCAAGTGGAACCTCCTAATAATTTTACGGGTGTACTGTGGTTTAATAGAAGGTTTAGTGAAGGTCTTCCCTGTGATGGATCTTGATCTTTTAAGAAGACTACTTTTCTTGGATTTAGCCATCTTTGGTCGATTTAGACTAACTATTGTCAAAGATTTTTGATGATGGGGTTATGCGAATAGACTAAACCTAGAATAAACCTAGATTAATCAAAAAAAAAACTTTTTACACAGCGACCGCTTAAATCTCTTGAAGTGTTTTGTCCTTCAAGAGCGACAGACTCCAGTCGGTATGAGAAATGTAGGAAATTCGTGAAAATTTGATTGCGCGCTCCGCGCTCATCTCCTTCCATGCCACAGTAGAAAAAATTTACAACCTGTAAAACAAACAAATCAATGGAGCACTAGAATTTTATTGTATTTTATCTCAGAAGACATAAACAGAATGGGCTCTAAAGCATTTAATCCGTTTAAATCCAAGGTCCCAAAGGCCAAAAGCCTGGACAAAGTGACCAAAGGAAAGAGTAAGAATATCACCACAAGAAACTCCAAGCCCTCAGCTACTTCTAAGATGGTGGAATCAGGTAACCTTAAATGGAAGAATGTCGAAATTCCTGATACTTTGGACGATTTTGGTGGTTTCTATGGCCTTGAAGAAATTGACGGTGTTGGTGTGGAATACGTCGATGGGAAGGTGAAGTTTATTGTTAAAGACGAGAACAACATTGCACCCGAGATCGCAGAAGACCACGATGACCATACCGATACCGTTAATGATATCAGTGTTCAAGCTGAAGCTGTTGAAGATATTGACGTTCCTGATGCCTTAACCTACATGGAAAGCCAAGGTGAAGACAAAGATGAAGACAAGGGAGAAGAGGAAGAAGATAAAGAAGAGGACGATGAAGAAACGCATGTTGAACAACATAAGTCTCAACAAGAAATCGCTGCATCTTTTGAAAATGTCAAACTTGCGAAAGAAATTGACTTGCCGTCTTGGTCCAAGTGTAATCTTTCGCAATACACTCTCCAAGGTCTCAGTAAGCTGGGATACAATAGACCAACCCCGATCCAGTCCAAAACCATCCCCCTATGCAGAGAAGGCAAAGATGTCATCGGTAAAGCTTCCACTGGTTCTGGTAAGACATTGGCATATGGTATTCCAATTCTTGAGAAGATGGTCTCCAATGGTATTGGAAAGAGTCCAACTGGTGTTATTTTCACTCCTACAAGAGAATTGGCCCACCAAGTTGTCGAACATTTGAATAATATCTCAACTTTTTACCCTTTCAACAAGAGTTCTGTCTTGAGTATAACTGGTGGTTTGTCGATTCAGAAACAAGAAAGATTGATGAAATATGATGGTGCTGCACAAGTCATCGTTGCAACCCCTGGTAGATTCTTAGAATTCATTGAGAAGAACAGTTCCTTGGCCAAAAGAATTGCAGATTTGGATATTCTTGTTTTAGATGAAGCCGATCGTTTACTACAAGATGGCCATTTTGATGAGTTCGAACAAATCTTGAAGGTTTTGAAGGACGCACGCTCTAGAAAAGAGAAATGGCAAACTTTGATTTTCTCTGCTACATTTTCCAGAGACTTATTCTCCAAACTTGGCAACACGAGCTACAAACCAAAGGCCAAATCCGACAATAACGACGACGAAAACAAGGAGATTATTAAATTGCTGGATGAGAAGGTTCATTTCAAAACACAACCTACGTTCATTGATTTGAACCCGTACGGTAAGTTGCACTCCGGTATCATCGAGACATTGGTCGAATGTCTCCCAATAGAGAGAGATTTATACCTGTACTATTTCCTTCTAATGTACCCAGGTACAACATTAGTGTTCACAAATGCCATTGACTCTGTTAAGAGATTAGTCACCTTATTGAATAATGTTAACATTTCAACTTTCGCTATCCACTCCAACATGATTCAGAAACAACGTTTGAAAAACATTGAAAAGTTCTCGGAAGCCGCAAAGTCCAACTCCAACTCCAATAAATCTACCGTATTGATTGCCTCGGATGTGGCAGCAAGAGGTTTAGATATCAAAGGTATTCAACATGTCGTTCATTATCACCTACCAAGAAGTGCCGATGTTTACATCCATAGATCTGGTAGAACTGCGAGAAGTGGGTCCGAAGGTGTTTCCGTCATGATCTGCTCTCCTCAAGAAGCTAGTGGTCCTTTGAGAAATTTAAGGAAAGCATTAGCTAACGATAAGTCCAAATATAGGGGGAAATCGAGCCGAAGTTGGACTAAGGAGGTTCAAAGACTTCCAATAGAAAGCGATATTGTTGCCCAATTGAAGGAACGTGTTCAACTGGCCGGAGAATTAGCCGATAATGAAGTTTCGACAAAGTCATTGAGTAAGGAGACCAACTGGATGAAACAAGCAGCTGAAGACCTAGGTGTTGATGACTTGAGTGATATGGAAGAAGATCAAATATTGAAGAGAAACAGAACGAAGAAAGAGAACAAGCAATTGACCAAGAACGAAGTCTCGAAAAAAAGATTTGAGCTAAAGAACCTTCTCCAACAAAATGTCAAGAAGGATTTGAGAAGATCTTACCTAACTGGTGGGTTACAAAACTTGGCAGATTTCATCATCAAAGGTGTTGGCCATGGTAATATCATAGGTCACGACAGAGTTGATGCCCTAAACCAATTGAAGCCAAACAAAAAGAAATAAAATTGTTCCATTTCGAGGAGGCATCATGTTTTTGCACAGACATAATAATATACAGGAAAATCACAACTAAGTATATGATATCATATAAAGATAAATATATACACAATGTAAACAAAAGAGCAAAAGAATAGACCAGCGTAGATTTCTATCCAAAATATCTACCAGATCTCCCCTTAACAATTGTTGTTGAGCTCACGCTTCCCTTGGAACTACTGGTATGCATAGTTAGACCACTTATATTTTGCAATTGCTGTGAAACACGGACTCTTGGTTCGATAGCCAACGAGAGATTATATTGTTCATCGATCATTAACAATCTAGTTAATCTGTATGAAATGTAGTCTTGGATTTCGTCATTATTTTTGAGGTTGTATCTGACGTTCTGATATCTTGACATTTCTCTTAGAATATCAACAGTCTTTGAACGTTTGGCAAAATTAACTAACTTGGAATCACCGTGTAAATGGTCAGGATTACCGTTTGTTGTGAAAGTCAAATCAGAAAGAAATACACCAAGGAATGGAACACACGGTTTATCAGAAATGAATCTCAAGTGCTCTCTGTACTCACTAAAATTTCTAGAAGAGTTCATCAAATCATTAAGCTTGTTCAATACGTTAAGGATATTTTGAGGAACCGAATCCCACGTCTTCTTAAGTCTATGAATGGGAGACGAGTATAATGCGGAGACAATGGCTGTCATTGAAGAAAAATTTTTCAACTGTCGACACTTCTCGGCAACGTTCACAAAGAAACGGATCACATTAACTCTTTTCTTAACATCGCTGTACTTGACTATCTGTGTCGAGACGAAATTTGTAAGATCATTGGAGTTCGAGATGAAAGCCTGAAGATTCTTAAATCCACCTAATGATCCATATTTGTTATTCCATGATTTATCAAGGCATTCCATTTGAGTGATTCTGGAGTACAAGGTGGACTCTTTGATGGTCAATTGATTTGCAAAATCAACGTGATCGACCTCTAGCAATTTGATCCTCTTCACTTTCGAAGAGAAGTCCTTAGTGGAGGTACTGGAAGCTTCCAAATACTGGTCAGTAACTTCATAGTTTAGGACCTTTTCATCGAATTCTCGTGCCAATTGTTCAGATCCAGGAAATTTCTGCTCAGTTAAAGTATCAATGAACTCACTCCAAAGCTGTATTAAGCTAGGCTCATTGTAACTTGGCGTCCAATATCTTAAGAGCAACGACATCATTATATTGACCACTCTTAGTTTGATAGGATATGACTTCTTCTCCACCCAATCAGTATATTCTTCATAAGAGAGATTCTCTGGCGGAGCAATGTTAAATCTCTTTATCAATAGCTCCATAAGAGCAGTTGTGGTCATCATACTCCTAAAAGTAATAAGGAAAGTCAAATTGAAAGATGCATCCAGAAGATCATGATGAGTAAGTCTCTGGATGAGGGCTTCTCTAGTACCGCCCTTAACTGTATCATTGTTGGTGAAGATTAGATTATATTCTTCAGATTCAAGATACCACGGAACTTCCTTTATAATCCCATGTCTGTTAGTAGTACTGGCAGGCAAGGCATATTCATCATTTGTAACCGTTGAATCTTCTCTATGAGCGTTTGAAATCAAATCAAAGTTCGTAAAGTCATCATTCATCACTCTGGTGGCGTAATTTAACAAAGAATCCTTTTCTGAGATCAGCTGTTGAACTAAAGCAATTGAGATATCACAGAGATCGAACGCCCTGAGAATGACATACTCTAATTCAGTATCATTATTTGTATATATCCCATTGCTGTTCTCAACGTCCACTTTGTACAACTCCTGTTCCAGCTGTTTGGCTGTTCTTTCTGGTTCCAAATTGGCAAATTTATCAGTTGATGAAATCGAATCTTCCTTAATAGATTTGAAAACGGTTTGATCCGAAAGGGTCAAATTCTGGGCCTCCATGACTGTCATGACACAAAGATCTCTTACTTCTTGCTTTGATTCGAAGAATTCTGTTAGTACTAAGTAAATCAACTTGGATGGGTCAAATTCATCTTCTAAGGAAATATTAGCCTTCGAATGATTTCTTTTGGCATTTGAAAAGATGGAGAAATCCAATCCTTCAAGGAGATCAATATATTTCGTTGAAATAGGAAGTGATTTGTGGATTTTGGCAAGAATTTCAACATTTCGCTGTCGTGAAGGCTCATTATCTCTTATTTGAATTAGGACATCTTCCAAAAGCACCTTGAGCTCATCCCTCTTAAACTCGAGGATTTCCAATGTTTCCTTGTTCAAGTTCACCTTCGGTAATCGCTTTTCGTGCAACGATTTTACCACTTCCTTTCCGGCAAATGGGTCAGTTGGTTCAGGAACAAATGGATTTCTCCAATTTCCACCTGAAAAAAAACCTGAAAGAAAACGTGGGTAGATCTGAGGTAGGTACGATTGATCATTGAACTGATTAGAGGAAATCTGAATGAAAATCTTGACACATGAGATAGCTGAGCGTTTCATATTGGACATTTCTATTTGTACTTGGTGGAGGTAATCAACCTGACCCCTTGAGTTTTTTTCAAACGTTGAATTTGTTCCTTGATAATAATCTTCGGCTTCACCTTCAACTTCGTATTTTGTGACAAATTTGACTGTTTCTTGCGTTGACGTGCTAAAATTTCTATTGCCTAGAGCACTACTGCGGTCCATTTCTGAAAATTCTGAAGAGCTTTCCGTTTCTGTTAGATACAAATTACCATTGATGCCAATCTGTGCTATCGAGGATGAGATCTTTTTCAATCTTTTTTGGACACGGTTCTGATAACCAGATTTTTGCAAATCATGTTGAGCCAGCCGTGCCGCAAGATTCATCAAAACACCCAGTCTTGACGTAATGTTGAAGTAAGTGAAAAAAAGAGAACCCGACTTCTTGTTCAGAGCGTCTTCTGTCAAATTTGCAAAATAAAGAAATGTATCCCTAAGAGCTGGCCATGTTTTGATATCAGTTGGATCATAGTAAAATAAACCAGGTAAGCAGTATAGAGAAGTATTCCATGGGTGAATTGTATTGGTTGTGGTTGATGGTAACGAAGAACGTGATTTTATGCTTGCTCTTGAGCTGTCTTTCCGATCGGAATAGCTGACAGTAGATGGTCTATTTCTGATGTTCTGCACGCCCCTGTCGTGGAAAGCCTGATTAAGATTGATCACTGATAGTGGAATAGGGTCCTCAGTATTGGAGGTAATGGCTATCTTAGAATTGTCATTAATTTCGGGTGTTTCGATGTATGGTAACTCTTTACAATATATGTTCAACTCAGAGTTGTAATAGATGATTGATCCATTGGTCGTAGCTATCGGGCTCCAGATTGGGACATTAGAAGAGCCGATGCTGGAGAATATAGATTCCGCTTCTTGAGCGCTCACCAGTTTGACCTTATCAATGTTAATAATAGGAGATATTGGTTCCACAATTGAAAGATTATGTGCTTTGTCAAATACACCATCCCCCAAGTTTGAATCGATGAATGTGCTATTCCCTTGATTGTTGTTTGACTGGTATGAATTTTCACTTGATGCAAAACTAACCGAACTATTCTTCCTTTGTTTATTTGAAAATGCACTGTCCAAGTTGCTCCTCAAAAGTTGGTTAAAATTAGAGTTGCTGCTGTTATTGATAATACCGGTGTTCTTTAAAATACCATGATGTGGTACGGATCCTGTTGCTGATGGCGATTTAGCAAGAATTTCTGAGCTCTGGTTGGAGTTGAGAGGAATCGACCTGGTGTGAGTAGAAGGGAACCAGCCCCTAATAGCACCATTATCAGTGAACACGACACCATCCCACCACCCCGTTTCAGCCTTCGAAAAGACATAAACTATATCACCAACATAGAGGTTTAGCATGTTTGGTTTGTTTGTCTTAAACTCTGAATGAACCTTTACTGTATCTATAGGTTTTGAACATGACCCGTCTGAGCGTTTGCCTTCGTCCCTATTATCCGGTGACATCGTGTATGGTGGATGTTACACAATTGGAAATGGTACACTTGAAGCTTTAATTGAATTGGTTATATTATCGAATGGGTATACCTGTTGATGGCGAAAGCTTGAAACTAAGTGTTGTTTGGCCTTGCGTTGATCAATTTGTACACTTCATTTGAGTTGCCGAGATAGCTCGAAGAAAAAGCTCTGTGCTCACCCTATATATGCTATACTGCCTTATGTGACCCGGGCTGCCGGAACAGCAGTCGAGTTCCAACTTTTGACAGTTGGAACTTGGCAGTCCCGCGCAGTGTGACACATCCAATACACCAACCGTAGAAACTTGAAAGAGTCATTTTGATGTCCGGATGTTTTGTCATGCAACTGCCGCTGTTTAACGAAGAAAAACTATACAGCTTGATTCCAAGGATCGATTGGAAAATGCTATAATAATCATTTTATTCTATTTTGTTAATTCCGGGTGTTTTTAATTTAACATATAGTTTAAACTGCAATGTGTCAAAAATAGCAAAGCTTGGTTTAATCAATAACATTATATAAATATACGCGATGAGATTTATGCACAGCAACAGCACGTAAGAGGCCTTTGAGAGCAGTTAACGTATACAAATCGAAAAGCGGACACTGGAAACTTGAAACTTTCAATAATCGACTGAAACTTCTAGTAAACTAGCATTCATTCAGTTTAGTTTTCTATTCTCAATAAATGTACAGTATATTAATTGGAGAATTAAACAAAAGTCACTATAAACACTCAAAGGAATTCAGGTCGTGAAATCGAATATTGGTTTTTCAAAAGCCACATAATTTTAGTAACAGCTGGGCACCCTTATTATCTTCATCCTTTGAGGCTTCCTTGATTTCCTTTTTGATGAATTTTAAATCCTTGAAGAATTTGTGTTTCTTATCGTTGAAAGATTCATAGAGAGCCACAATAATAAATGAAGTGTTACTGTTTTCCACCCACTGGGTCAACTTTTCGGAACCAACGACCTCTTTATAGAATTTTGTGGAAAAGTTTTCACCCAAAGAAGGTATCTCTAACTTGACCAACTTCTTTTCGTTGTTGTCCCACTTACCACCTTGAATTAAGGATCTTAATAATCTCACAGTAAAAGGCTTTTCCAATAAAGCACCGTCGTCGTTTTTGAGAACTTCGATAATTGCTTGAACCATCTCGGATCTCTTTTCCTCATCTTTCAAATCAGTGTTCATTAGGACTTCGGAGATGAATTGACAACCAACGTTTTCTTGTAATATAACAGCATTGTTTTCAATTATATTTTTGTAGAATACAGGGGAAAACTTTTCTAGCAATTCTGTTCTTCTCAGTTCTAAGGATTTCTTGGAAGTTTCCTTGGAAAGTTCAATATATCTTTTTAAATCCTTTTGAACACAAGGAGAGAAATATCTACCATCCAAACCGTTCAACAAGTAAAGGAATGGTCTTCTTGAGTACTTGTCAATCACCAAGCCAATGAACTGTTCATTAACATCATTACCAAAGGACTTTGCCAAAGAAACAGTGTCATCAACCGTCAAAAAGAGTGTGATAGCAACCAGGTTACCGTATTCATTCTTAAGTAAATTGATAACATGCTCTTTCATGGACCTGACGATTAATCTTCTTTCCTTGGCAGTGGCTTTAGCGATTAATGTACAAGCGACTTCACAACCCTCTGGGGTGTGAATCAATTCGGCAAACTGTTCATGTAACAAGTCAATGAATTCACGGGTCTCATCTGCGTTGATAATTTGCACATATTCTTTCATCGCAGC
Source organism: Waltiozyma xylosica (assembly GCA_030581495.1). Taxonomy (NCBI): domain Eukaryota; kingdom Fungi; phylum Ascomycota; class Saccharomycetes; order Phaffomycetales; family Wickerhamomycetaceae; genus Waltiozyma; species Waltiozyma xylosica. The sequence continues at coordinate 65,034 of JAKTTJ010000033.1, read as the reverse complement.
GTGTAAAATCTGGAACCCAGTTGAGCCCTTTTCAACAGATGCCTTGATGGTACCGAAAAGGTTTCTAGCGATAACATTTCTCTTGTCAGCACTTTCTTCACAAACTTCAATAATTGATTGACCCTTCCCCGAATCTTGGAAGACGGCATATTCAGAGCCCCAGAATTCTCTGATCATTTGTTTCTTTTGTTCGGCGTTCGAGTAAAGGGTGAATAAATCCTCAACCACGTAAGCACCTTCTTTATTTCTCATGAGCTTTCTCAGTTTACCGTGAAGCTCACCTAGAATGAGTTCTTTTGATTCCTTAGACCCATAATGTAAAAGCTTGACCAATAAGTATTTACCGTAAGAACTGGTGGCCAATTCATAATAGTGTGATTTCAATTCTTCAACAATAGCATTTCTGCGTTCCTTAGATGAGAACTTAACCAAAGTTTGAACAACTCTAGAAGCATCGTGTTTTAAAACTAAGTCCTTAAGGACATCCTTAGAGTGTTTCCAAATTTCATCGCATAATTTGTCACGGATCTCCTTTGGAACAGGCGGATTCTTGACTCTAACTCTTTCCCAAAGTGATTTGATATGTTGAATTTCGAAACCTGACTTTCTTTGAAGCTTTCTTTCTTGTAATAAACGTCTTTGTTCGGCGTGCTGTTCCTTCGAAGATTCTTTTTTTTGTTCTGAGCAAGAGTTTTGGACTGATTCTTTATCATCAGAGAGACTGTCCTTGTCATTATCATCGTTATCTTGGGCGTCAGAGGAATGATCCAATTCATCTTCTGAGGCAGATGAGTCAAGATCATCTTCAGAAGAGGACTCTTCAGCGGCAGAAGAAGAAGAAGAAGAATTCAAGTCCTCGGATGCAGATAATTCTGGTTCTGGTTCTGGTTCCTTTTTGGTTCTTTTGATTACTTCACCATTAGCACCCTTTGCCTTTTTGTTAATAGAGTCTGCGTTGTTACTAAAACGCTTTGTAGAGTTTTGAGAAGACCCCATTCTTGATTATACTGTTTGATACAATTAATTAGCACTCAATATATTAAGTATTATCCCAGTACTGATATCTAGAATCTATCTCATCTGAAAAAATTCATATAAAAAGTTTTCTTCCGGTCGGTTCGCCCACTAAAGAAAAATCGCGACCCAACGACAACTACAGAATACAGATGCAGATCAAGGCTTTTTTTACATATGGACTCTAGATTTTATTTACCCTCTCAGAATAAAATAAACCTAACTACAGCGAGATAAACCGGATAATGAGAATTCTAAATTTGTAATTAATACATAATGCGGAAAAATAAACAAATTATGAAGCTGTGTGATCAACTTGATGAAAATCTAAAATTTCGGAGTACATCATCATTCTCCAAGTGTCGATAGGAAGATCAGCGTCATTGAAGCTCCAGTCAAACTTCTCATCTGCAATAGGTTCATCACTTGGATCATGGTATGGTGCCAAGTAAGGATGAGCAAGAACCTCAGCCGCGGTAATACGCTTCTTTGGGTCAAAGACTAACATCTTCTCCAACAGATTGACTGCCTCAGGTTCAACGTTTTCAAATCTCTCGTTCAATGGAACCGGGTCCCTCTTAGGTAATGATTTGACAAATCTTAATGTATTCTCTGACGCAATTGTATTAATGACATCTTCAGGTGGTGTACCTAGTAATTCAGTGATGATTGAGAATTGGTGAACATGATCTTTCCCTGGGAAAAGAGGCTTGCCTTCAATCATCTCAGCAAATATACAACCAGCAGACCAAATGTCTACCTCCACATCGTACTTTTGCCATGTCAACATGATTTCTGGTGCTCTATAATATCTTGTAGAGACGTAACCAGTCATCTGTGGATCTTGAATTCTGGCCAAGCCGAAATCACAAATCTTTAAATCACAGTTTTCATTGATCAAAATATTTGACGGCTTTAAGTCTCTGTGGATCACACCCGCAGAATGAACATATTTCAAACCTCTTAAAATTTGGTAGAGAAAATATTGAATGAATTGTTTTTCCAACGGCCTCGATGTCAATAGTCTGTGTAAATCTGTACCTTGCAGCTCAGTGACGAAATAGATATCTTCTAATGGGGATAAGAAAATATCTTCTAGGGTAATAAGGTTCTCGTGTCTTAAATGCTTTAAAAGTTTCAATTCTCTGTATGTTCTCTTAGCAAGAACAGGGGTGGAAAATGGTTTCATTATTTTCTTGATGGCAACGTTTTGCTCTGTCAAGCGATCCTTTGCTGAGCAGACTAAACCGAAGGCGCCCATACCAACTGGATTAAGGTCACTGTACCTATTTGTAATTTCGAATACAGTACCAAAAATTTGAGTCCTAACAAATTCTTCGGATGACATTGTTATCTTAGAGTTCTATGATATATTATTCGCAGTTATTTGGATCTTGAAAAGGAGATCTCGTTCACGTTCGCTGGTGTTTTTATCGCTACCCCGTTGTTTTTATGTCGCTAATAACTTTTGCTTTATTGCCTTGAAGCTGCTTCGTAGGATTATCGGTAGTGGATTAACAAACAACTCTTGTCTTCTCTTTCTTTGGTGCTTTCCGTGATGTTGAGCTTAAGATGAACGGCCTGTTGAATCAGCAGTAAAAGCCCAGTTGAATATGAATTTCGTTCATAATTTCAGTTTTGAATGGTTCGAACAAAAGCAAAAATCAATGACGTAAGCGTTTCGGCCATTTCCAGAAAAAAACTCCGAGGCCGGGTAAGTTAGATTATACATGAATCAGCTGCACAGTCTCCGCACAACGTACTACAATGTACTCGTTCTACTGCAAGCCTCCACTCAAGACCTGTGCGTGAAATTACTATACATTAAATCGTTTCAGAATAAAAAAAAACAAGAAAGATTTTTTATTGTTCTTATTATGTATGGTCAGGGCTCCACATCAGTGACCACGTTTATTGCGTAATTACTAATCTTAAAGAATATGGTACTCCGATAAGTACATCAATTTTACAGTAGACTTTCTCAAAAATATGGTCCAGATAAAAATTACAGAAGCAATTTCACAATAAACATATAAAGAAAGTCATATAACTGGAACAAAATATTTTTAAAGAACTGTTGACATGGTAGGCGTGGGATCTTGATATGGAATGTATTAGGGCCATAGCATATGGATAATAGCTCTTAATTCTGTCTTAAACGGTAGTCGGTACAGTGATTTCACAATTCATTGGGGGATTCGGTTCTAAATGTGATATGGAATGAAATCTTTAACTGAAATCTAAGGCTCTAGTAGTTCCGTAGTTTATTGGCCTTTGTTAGTAATTTTCTAACAACATCTGACCTACATTGGTGAATTCAAAAAAAATATGTGTTCCTTCTGCTTGAACATGGATCTCAAGAAGTAAGACGATTGTTGAAAATGATAATATGATAAGGTAGGAAGTTAAGCTAGACCAAGAATACTAGTGTCTTTCGACGCACATGCACGGTTATGATATAATAAGATCTTTTTGTTGTCCCCTAGCTATCCTCTTTTGGATATTTTTATTAGCTGACTGTTGGCAAAACAATCGCATCTATATTACCACAAATATGATCAAATCTAAAATGCGCCTACAAGCTTCCTAAGGGACGAGAAACAAACTTATTTATATAGTCAATTCTAGTCTTTTTTGGAGTTGAAACATGAGCCATGAACCCTTTGAGAAGATCTAAAAAAAGTGTAAAAACGAAATTAAAAAGAAAAAACACAATATACACCTCTACAAGTCTCCACTTCGCTTCGGTATGTGCAACATGTCAGAAATTTTCAGAGTGTATTAATTAGTTGAAAATTTCCATAGAATCCCTACAGTAGGTGAGCGTATTTTGGTACGATATATATATTGAGTAAGCGTAGTTCCAGTTTGTGCCGATTGATCATCTTAAGTTGAATAGATTGATCTCTTCATTGATATGTCTTGCAACTTTGGGAAGGAAGACATTATTTGTTATGATCTCACCTGTTTGTTCAAAATCGGTGGGTAGCAACTTCACCATGATTGCGTTGTTTAAGGTAGATAGTCTTGATAGTGCGACATAGAGTTGACCATGAACAAGAAGAGGAGGATCCAACACGATACGACTCTTCCATGGAAAGTTTGACCTTGAGACTTGTTAATAGTCATACTGAAGCAGACTCTAACTGGAGATTGAGTTCTGATGAGTTCATGAGGACACTTCGTGTTTGCGTGACTGTTCTTGAACTTGATCTTGGGAATGGCAATTATCTTACCCTTATGATCGCCTGTAACTATCAAACAGTCAATATCTTTATCGGAAAATCTCACGAATACAACACGCTAACCGTTGACCGAGCCAGCTGCAGGTAGCAGATTTGTTGTGAGAATCAAAGGACATCCACTCCTCATTTTGATTTCAAACTTAACGATCTTGTTGTCTGAAAACTGTCTGATTATGTGTCTAGCTTCATCACTGTAATGATCTTCATGTAATACATCATGCGCAAAAACACAAAATGCTGTTGTGTCGAACATTTCCAAAGCCTTATTGTTCAAACGATCAACCACGGCATTTGTTGGAGCCAAAAAGCAAGATTTCTCAAAGGATGACAAAGCCGAAGAGAAATTATCGATGTAATAAGTCATGTTATTCTGTTGTTCATCATCATTGTAAATGCCACTATTGTAGAAAGATTGGTTGATGACATGAGAAATTTGGTTCAGCGATTCAACAGGATAAACAGATTTGATCAAAAGATCCTCGTTAGTGAGAACCTTATTTAGGTACTTCAAAGTTGTTGCACCTACGCCAACATCCAGAAGAGACTCTGCAATTGCCATTGCAGAAGCTCACTCAGCATCAGACATGTTAGGGTTTCTCATAATCCGCAAATTCTCATTTAGTTTGAGTGTTCTTATTGAAGCGCTGTCTTTGACATTGAAGATTGAATTTGAAATTATTGTATCTTCATTTGTTGAGAAAGTGATGACAGGAAGGCACTGGCGAAACTCACCTGAGAACAGAATAGGATCCTTAAGAAGGTTCTCTCTCATAATAGCTGCCAAAGCATCTTGGGTCACATGCGCTGGAGGAGGTGTTGGGGGAGGGGGGGCGCCCTCACTCGAAGGCGGCTAGCAATTGGAGCCGTATCGTTAAGAGGACGTTTGTGAGGGCGGTGATAAGATGATTGTTTGTTCGAGGCCGGAGTCTAGGCATACAAAGTGTAGTGCTAAGTTGTGAGACGCGTACTATTTACTACTAAGCAATTAATCAACACAACGCGAAAAGCCAAAACAGGAAAAAAGTGTAGATCTGTAATTCCCGGAAAATCTCAGAATCTAATTTAAAAATCAAAAAAGAAGGGTCAGAAAGAGCACAAAGACCTAAAGAAGGGAAACTAAAATGCATAAGGATATTTCAAAATGGAGTGAAACAGTAATATTTAGGGCTCAATAGAAAGATAATATCGGGAAGCAGATCTTCTTGATTCAAACTTTGAGTTATCATTTCTCTAAGAAGAGCAATCTTTGTCTGAAGATCGCGCACCTAAAGAAGGGCATTTTTCGGCCATTTTCGGCCATTCTCAGTAAAGAAAAGCGAAAATGTACAAAAAAGGACAACATTCCTAAACTTTAAAAGAGCATAACTTAAAAACTAAAATTATTTGCACCCCAGTTTTGGGTTTCCCAGAGTTTTTAAGCAAGGCGAGCAGAATGGTACTAAATTCAAAACTCAACTCGAATTTCTTTTTCACGAATCCCTCATTAATATATATATAGTACCAACTAACTAATATAGTACCAATTACTAAGATGGTTATTTGTTTTCCCTAAAGAAATCACGACTTTGGAGAAATTTTCCAAGTTACATCGGTTCTATTCTTTAAGGTTTTTTTGATTCTTTCCCTTATCCCATCAACTCTTTTGAAAAAACGATCTTTGTCAATAACTCCTAAGTTTATTAGATGTGATCTAACTTCATCATTATCGAAACCGTTGATAGAAATCATAACACTCAAAAGCGATTCATAAATTAGATTGTGCTTGATTTTGATATCTGGCAGATCATTCACTGATTCTAACAACAACTGATGTACAATCTTCGTGAACTGTTGAAATCTGACATTTCTTTCCTGTGCAAGAAGATAATATCTTACCATCTCTAATTTATCAAATTTTGTTGAAGAGTTAACAACAAGGTTGAGTTTCAACATCACCTTCTTCATAAAGTTATCCATATTTTTTTCCCTAAAATTTATTCTTTTTATAACTGAAATTATACCAGGAAAGGAGCAGTAATGATCTTTGTCCAAAAGAGTAAGAACAACCTTTTGTTTTGAATTCCCTAGTTTATTGAGCTGAAATAACTGAATTCCACACAAAAAGCACTTTGAAGCAAACGCCATGTCCTGATTAACAAAGGTATTCTCAGTTGTCGTTGGTATTCTTTGAAATCTTCCTCTGTTCAAGAACAATGTATTTTTGGCTAATCCGAAATGGATTATAAGTAAGAACAACGCTTCCTCCTTGGTGTTAAAGATGGATCCCGGATGCAAAGCCCTTATATTATCTTGAAATATTTTAATTAAAAATTTCGTGATATCTTCAATATCACATCGATAAACGCCATCTTTTGTGGGAGAGAAAAATTCTTCCATGTTGTCTCTTAACACACCCTTCACATCATGAATGAACATGTCGATTTCAGATAGATAGGATAGGTTATTGCTTTCTTCAGGATTTTTATTCGGATCCATTAGTGTGAAATCTATTGGTACCGTTTCTAACACCTTCCTAATTGATTTATTTTCATTTTTTGGTAACCCAGACTGATTTAAAAGAAGGCTGATTCCAATCCTTGAAAGCTGCGGATTTTGACTTTTAAATTCTTCCCTTGTGTTGGTTTCATTGTTAAACGAGGTGGGAAACTTTCCTTTAGTTTCTTGTTTTGATTGAATTTCATTTGATGGGTTAGATTTGGGTGGCAAAGGATGAGGGAATATTTCTAATGAGGAACGGTTTGAGCGTTTGGAACAAGGGTATTCATTCTCCTGGTAGCTGATTGTCATAATTTTAAAGTCCAAAGCCGCTAAATAGTTGATAAACCTTTAGATTCTTATCTATTTAAGCGAAAATGAACGCAACTCAAGAATACTTTTGAAATTTTTGGTTAACATATGTTTTATGCTATTCAGTTCTGATTTCGGAATCATCCATGGAATTCTCTGTTTTCCTCTCTTAATTATTCCATCGTTTTCTCCAAATGTTCGTGAATATTCCTGAATATTCCTGAACTGTAATTCAGGATAGACACGTCGGACCTACATATGAAGCTGGTGCTGTAAAGTGGACAAGCGCGTTACCCCCTTGCGGATGGATCACAATTACACCTGTAGGCCTGTAGTGGTCTCCTAATTTCTATATAGCAATGCCAACTGGCACAAATGAATAGAATATATATATATATTGTTAACAATGGTAGTAAGATCTCCATAGATTTCCGAATACCATTCTTGGGTCTTCTCGCAAGTCTAAAGATCAAAAGTATTGATGGAAAAAATACATCACAAAACAAAATCTATTAATTACATAAGTTTATGACTTAGCCCATTGTTTTTATATAAGTCGATTAAATAGTACTTCAATTCAGCAGAGCGGAGTTACATAGAGCTTAGATGAAATCGTCCTCATCATCAAAGTACTCATCATCAGAACCATCAGTTAATTGTTCAAAGTTTAAGTTGTAACGTAACAAGGCACCAATACCACCGAAACCCCTGACGAATTGAGCACCCTCACTTGATCTATCAGTCACAAATTCAAGAGCCGCACCGAAGTTCTTGTAGTTTTCAGCTAACCATTCAAGAAGAGGTTGTTCAGAAACAAGGTCCATTTCTGTACCGGTTGCCTTATCTATACTATAAGACTTATCTTCTTGAGTTGGTGGGACGTTCACAATAACTTCACGATCTTCGCAGTCTTTGTAGACGTAACGAATGATATCCATGTTTTCATAGACAATAACAGTCTCACATGAACCTGCTTCTAAAGCCTTTAGGGTATCAGAAACACCGTAGCAGAATTTACCAGTATCTTGGGAAATTTCATCGAAGAAGGACGTAATCAACTTCTTCTCTTGAATGAATTTAACATTGGCTAAAGCTTCAGCAGATAACTCGATGGCTTGATTGAAACCATTTTCACCACCGTAAGAGATGTCAACAATCTTCACAATCTTAGCTTGTAATCTGTTGTCGAACATATCAGACTTTGAAAGTTCTGTCTTGAAATCGGCAGAACCTGCTAAAACGATACCATTAACGATAACCTTATCATTCTGAATGAAGCACTGAACTGCAGTTTCTGCGACTTTTCTGATATAGTTATGTCTCTTCTCTTCTCTTAATCTAGCAAAACGGACAGCGGATTGACCACCTCTACCGTGTTTCTTTGGCAAATCAACAGTGAATTTATGGACAATGGTTCTAGTATTACCAGATAACAAACCGAATAGAGAACCATTACCATCCATGACAATAAAACCGTAATTATCATCACTCTCGAGTAATTCGGAAAGTGCCTCGGTATGGAACTTGTTGTCACAAAGATATAATTTAGTGTTGATAGGCTTGAATGGTTCAAAATCGATGGTCAACTTCTTTTCCTTACCTTCATCTGTGATGACATCACCACAGTATAAAACCAACCCGTTTGGTGGAACTTTGTTGTATAACTTTAATTTCTGTTGGGTAGAGGTGATAGCAGATAAAACGGAAAGTCTGTTAACTCTGGACTTAATATTGGAGGCTGTACCGTATTCATCGGTTAACATCTTTTGGTAGAAAGAGATTTGAGATTTTGGAGGAATGATCAAAGAAATCATTGAGGTACCATTACCTCTAGCCTGTTGCAAGGATTTAATCAATTTCTTGATCTTCCAGATCTCAATGTTTTTTTGAGCTTCGTCTTGATCCATGGTTTCTTATTTTTGAGTTAAGTGAATTTCCTGAATTTGATTTGATACAAAATTGTAGGTAACAACACTCTACTTCCCTCAAAAAAATTTCACCCTCACAAACTGCTACTTGATTTTTTCCATGCCTTTGATTTTTTTTTCGTAGACTTCGGAAGCCAGAGTTCGCGCGCAAGTATTGATGTACAGTTGCATATTAGACCGAGCCTGGCCAGTCGAAAATGATACAAAAAAATATATACAATAATACCATTTAAATTTGGTTTGATTACAAATTTGAATACTTGAATTATAACTGAAAAATTCCCCTTAGTTTCATTTTTGACTTTGTAAATTGGACTCCCGATAACCTAAAGTTGCAAATTGTTCAAATGGTTACCCGGATGATTATATAATGCATAGAGGAATGTGTACCGTTCACTTGGAGCATAGGTACGCACAGAGTGATATTGGTAGACCGTAGCTGTTGGCTGTCTCGCTCCAATTCCACGAACCGCAACGCAAGGGTGTCTATTAACTGGTGAACATTGATTCAATTTTACAGCGGAAAACGACAAAAAGCTAAATCACATTGGCATAAATCTTTGACAGCCTTTGGTATAGTTGAATTAAGTTCTAAAGGCTAAACCAAAAGAAATGGCAATTAAGAAAGTGAATTTTTTCTCGAGAAATTCGGGAAACCAAGCTTCTCACCAAGATGCTGATTACAATAATGAATCGGAGACTGATTCTTTAAGTGAGGAAGAAACAACAATTGTGAAGGAAAAGAATAAGAGACCAAAGGAGAATAGTTTCACACAACAAAAGCTAAAAGCTTTTCATCCTATAATCACTCCGAAATACATTATTCCTCTTTTCATTGCTTTAGGTGTTTTCTTAATTGCACTTGGTGCTGGTATGATCTATGCTTCATATAACGTTCAAGATTTGATCATAGATTATACTGAATGTGATGAGTCCAGTACAGAGTATTACACTGATATCCCATCCGACAAGGTTCAATATCACTTCAAAAATGACTTAACCATATCGCCTAAGTGGAAATATGCTATTAATACCTCGGAGAGTGACTCAACGGAACAAGGTATCTGTAAACTACAATTCCAGATACCGAGTGACATTGGATCCCCAGTTTTTATGTTCTACCAACTGGAAAATTTTTATGCCAATCACCGTCGTTACGTTAAGTCTTACAGTGAGGACCAATTGAACGGGAAGGCAGCTTCGTTGAGCGATATCAAAGATACTGTTGGTCAGAATTGTCAACCATTATCAGAAAATTCCGAAGGCATTAGAATCTATCCATGTGGTTTGATTGCCAATTCGTTATTCAATGACACTTTTTCCTCATTAGTGGCCGTTAATGACACAACAGAAGATTACCAAATGACAAATGACGGAATCGCATGGTCAACAAATAAAAATCGGATGAAGAAAACCCAATATCAAGCGAGTGAAGTTGTTCCGCCACCTAATTGGATCAAAAAGTTTCCAAATGGGTATGATGACACCAACATGCCAGATATTTCTACTTGGCCTGAGTTTCAAAATTGGATGCAAACGTCAGCGTTACCAAAGTTCTCCAAACTCGCTTTGAGAAACGATAAAGAGAGCTTAAAGGCGGGTACTTATGAAGTGGCCATCGGTCTTCATTGGCCAGTTAAAGAATTCAATGGTAAAAAGTCCTTATATATTTCAACTAGGTCTGTAATTGGCGGAAGAAATTCTTTCCTTGGTATATCATGGGTTGTTTGTGGTGCTTTATGTCTGATTATTGCATTGACTTTCGTTGCTTTCAACTTTTTGGCTCCTCGCAAAATTGGTGACGTATCCAAACTCAGTTGGAACCAAAAGAAGTAATCCTTAGTGCCAGAGCGACATTTGTTGGTGTCAATTTTATTTCAGGGAAACTTAGTCGAACATTGCCAGTTGGAGTGTTGTATAGCGTATTAAATGAGTTTATCTCCATTCTATGATTTATTAAGAACTACGACCAAATGGCTTTCTACAATTGATTTTGATATTAATTTAATACCATGTCTGAGTGTTTACACGTTGATACTTTGTTGAGTGAGAGGAAGCTACTGGAAATAAACAATATGATGTAATGATCAGTGGTCCAATGATACTAGCTTGGTGTTTCATTCCACTCGGTGATGCGCACGAGTTTTTCCTCTTTCCTTTTGTGTATGTGGCCACCAAAAAAAAAAACACTGTAATCCAGCACCATTTGCTCTCAAGTCCTGATATATTACATGAGTAACCTTTCCCTGATACCATCAACTAATTAATGATGTAAGAAACTTCACCAAGCCGGAAACTAAGAACCATACTCAACCAAATTCTAGCGATCAAAGGATATACTCAATAGTCTGATCTCTAAGAACTATCATGACATGTTCCCCGATGAATACGAATACCCACAACAGAAGCCTTCCTTCATACCTGATGCGGAAATTAAAAAGTGACCGTTTAGATTCAATAGATCCACTGAATCTAGATAAGATTGAAGAAAAGTCAAATGGTACCATAACGTTTTTTGGAGATAGAAATGCTAGCATCCCAGTCTATGATGTTGCGCAGATCGAGACGATGAGTTTGAATCCCAACATTTCCAATGAAGTCAAACATCAATACCAAACTACCTTCCCTTCATTTCAAATTAATCGCTCCTATTGTTCACACATATCAAGATCGTCTCCTCGCTCAGCTCTCCCAAATGACTTCTTATCTCCATTTCAATGTGACAATCTTGTAGGGAATTTATCACCGTTGAAATCCAATCAGGATGATCTCAGCTTTGAAGATCCGTTTTATAATTCCCTGAAAAAAGGTTTACCATCAAAACATCTGAATATCAACAAAACAAAAATCATGGATGCATACGAAGTCAAAAATATGATTGGTAAAGGTGCTCATTCCTCGGTATATATGGCTGTTAATGGAAGAACCAACAAAAAGATAGCAATTAAAGAGATTTATTGTGCGGATGATAATGATATTTCTGAAATAATGATTGAAATTGATGTACTTAAGTCTCTTCGCCACAAAAACATCGTCGCCTACCACGGTTGTATCAAGCGTAACGAAAGTTTACTTGTTCTTTTGGAACTTTGTGAGGGCGGCTCACTTCGAAGTAACTTCAAGAAATCGATTGTATCTGATGAGCTAAAAATCATTGAGTGCGTCAAACAAGTATTGCAGGGATTGGAATACATACATTCAAAGGGTATTGTACATCGTGACATAAAAGCTGCCAACATTCTTCTCTCGCAAGATGGATCAATTAAAATAGCCGACTTTGGAATTTCCAGACGCAAGCTAGATTTCACTATTAAAACATTATCTATTGCTGGAACTCCTTACTGGATGGCACCTGAAGTCGTTCTTGGAAGTGGCTGTACCGTTGCTTCCGATATCTGGTCATTAGGTGCAACAATCGTTGAACTTTTCACAGGAAGTCCAATCTATTCAGATTTGATTGATATGGCTCTGCTTCATGCCGTGGTGACAGAAGCGATTCCTCCCTTGCCAATTAATTTATCACCAGAATGTGTAAAGTTTTTGGAGATGTGTTTCGTCAAAGATCCAACAAAGAGATTGTCAGCAACTGAACTTTTAAAACATGAATGGTTGAGGTCTACTGTTTGCCAATGCAGATAAATATGATCTCAAACAATCAAAACCTCAAAATATGTGGCTTCTTGTGACACTTCTATTTACTATAACAGAAAGAACCACTTCAAAAGTAAAATTTTGGGTTTTCCTGTCACAATGTGCATTTCGACAGTGTCAAACACTTGGAAATCTATTGAGACTTTTTTAACGGAAAGAGGCACGATCTAATTTTGCAACCAAGATTCATTCACTCTATATTTCTTACCCCGTACAGTGAAGTATCATCTCATAAGGTTTTAGCTTCATTCTAACAGTTTAAAGCTCAGGCACATCTTGCCGCTTGTAATTTTAAATCGATCCCCTCGCTATCATCGCTGATATCAAAAGAAATTAACCATATTCCTTTATGAAAATCCATTTTCTTCTGATCTTAAGATTTCGAGATTTAGTTTAACAGTCATTGGAGCCATTGAGGTCTTAGTTCTCATGGCAGCTACTGGTAAAACACATTGGATCCGCCAATACAGTTTAATCCTTCAAACTACAATTGACAACTAAGTTACCGTTAGGATTTGGCAAATAAATTTGATGTGCCTAATTTAATGCTTTCGCATACATTTATATCACACCGTCTGACAGGATTTCCTTTCAAAGGTATAGCTAATAGAATAAAGTTGCAAATGCATTCTTCTTAATGTGTATGTTATAGCTTTCACCATCTATCAAAGAAATATTTCTTTTAGTGGACGTCGCAAGTATCAAACCATGACATTTTGATCCAGAAGTGACTTTTGAATTTCTGGTTCGAATTTGAAACTCAAGTCGGCCTTCTGCTATGCTATATAAAGAGAACTTCTAAGCAGACATAACAAATATGACACACAAAATCAACTATCTCCATGTTCCCAAAGTATAACACAAATCTAATATGAACATGGGAACATCGGAGAGTAGCGACCAACCAAATATGTTCCCCGTAGAAACTGAGTGGATACCTTTCGAGAACAAAAGTGAGAAACTTCCTTGCTCCGCCAACCATCAACCGTCGTCTGAACAACTAGCGTTGGCTGGCGATATCTAGTGAACAACTGCTACTTGTGGTTACACGCTTTGAGCAATGGATGCACTAAAGCTATAGTCTATATGCGATGGTGCCCGAAGCTATCTCAAGTTCTTACCGAATGAGGTTGAATCAATATTTTCACTGTTCACTACAGTTGTCAACAAACATCCTTTTGCCACGAAGGGGCTCTAAAGGTTATTGGTCACGATCAAAGATAGGACGCAGTAGTTAGCCAACTTTGATCCTGTAAAGTAGGATTTCACCTTTGAAGTTTGTCCTGGAACAAGGTCTCCTTTACATTGCCGCTCTAGAGGGTAACATCAATAAACTCACATATGGCTCTTGCCAATAGTTCAATTGTGGCTACAATCCTGTAGGCAGTTATGATAGTGAACAATAAAGGAATGATTATAAGAAAAAGGAAGAGCTTGGATAGAGCTGCAGCTATTAAGGTTGGGTTGGCGATCGTCTCCATAGCGCCTGAACCATTCGATATGTTCGAGAGGAATAAGGATGGAGTTCTCCTACAGCCAGAGCAACCTTCCACCACTACATGAGTTAAGACTCATGTGGAATCAAGGAGGGCATGATGCTCATAGACGGTATGATTAAGGACAATGGTCCGTTTCGGTTTGACTCGAGTCGTCTAGGATATGACAGATGTACATATTCCAGTGTGATAGGTAGGGTGTTTGAAAATGGAACCCATTGCAAGGAGTTGTCAATTCAAAATCCAAATGCGAAGCCCTACCTGTCGATATAGTTCTTGGAAGATATCTAAGGATGAGTTGAGTATCGTCGAGGGTAGTAGTTATATAGCATACTACGAGTTTCTCATATTTGTGTTGTACTGCTGATGCAATAGTTCGGAACTTGTACGGTTCTGGTTTTAGCTTTTACACAAGGTTCGAAATCCTTGCAGATTTGTTGCTATGGTGTCAGTTGGAGATTGCGATATGGGATCGACGTGCCACATTAATGCTGTTCATCTGCTTTGATAGGTGCGAGTTAGGATTGGGATTGGTTACTGTCCCTAAAGGTGTAAGTTTGGCCCTAAGACGGTTTTTGCCTCTTCTGAGACAAGATTTGGATCTTTTAACTGTTCAGGTAGTGAACGGGATTGTAGCAGATGTTAGTCAAGGAAGTTCGATTTGTTACACCAAATGGTTGAAAGTCGTAGTTGTCGTCTGCCAAGTGGGTTTGATCTAACATGTAGGTTTTGGTTGATGGATTTGACCTTGAGAGATGGGTACAGTTGTTGAGTGATTTGTTGCGAAAGTCCATCGTTGTGTTGGCCATGGAGGTGACAGATGAATTGCTGTCGATATGGGGTGAAAACGTCTTTCATAGTTAAGGAAGTTAAAATGCGTGTTGGAATTCAGCCTAGAGTGGTTGTTTAGTGTTTTGCGATATTGTAGGGTTTGGATTGGGGATGATCAATTGAGGTGTTGTTAGGTAGAGTGATATATGGCAGGATTTGTTTTGTTGTATGAATAGAAAATTGTTTTAGTTGAAGGGATAATGGCTTTGCGGTTGCTTGAATTAGAAGACAGGTGATAGCTAGGGTGTAGTTGGATTTTCTCCCGGCAGGGTGTTCGTATTACAGTTTTTTACATGGCGTATATAGTTGGCGCTTGGGTTTTTAGTGATCAGTGTTGGACTGGGTTTTTGGGTTTGGATCTGGGAACGAGAATAGTTGAGATATGTGATTAAGGAGTACTCTAGAGGACGAATGTGGCATGAAACCAGTCGATTTTCCTGACAGTTGACTGGGTTTAGTCTGACTGTTAAACTTTAGTTTACTGGTCGAAATTTTATTCAGGTGCAAAAAAAGAGATTTTTTTGATATTACGCAAAAGTTCAGCGGTAACAGAGAATAGAAGAGTAGTGCAATATATATCTGCATTGAGGAGTTGAAGCGTATATATCTAATGATAGAATTATTTTTAGACGTTCTAGAATGAGTGAGATTTGTCTATAGTCAGGACTGGATGCAGGGTCCTTTGGGGCTGTAGTTGAAACTGATGGGGGCATCGAGGTTTCTGTTTTTGAAAATATTGGTGCAATTGAGAAAGCAAATTTAGAGTTCCTAACGATTCTGCGAAGAACTTGAATTCATGGACACGACCATGTGTCATATGTTTAAAAACATATTTTTCAACGAACTAATGTCGATTGAAAGACTCTGAGGGGTTGAGGTTTGTGGCAGAAATTCGTGAGATTTAAAGGGCTCGGAATGTCCGGTGATTCATATATTCTATAGGACGTGGTTGGGCTACGGAAGCCCTCAGTTTTTGAAACTAAAGTTGGATTCGAATCGATTCAAACAGACATTTTAAGGAGTTTTTTTGTCTGAAATGGTGGTTGAGTTAGTTTATGACATTGGATTAGAAGAGCAAATTTCATGGACATAAAGCTAGCAGTAATCAAATTCAGGTAGTTGTTTTACAATGGTTTGCAAAGCTCAACCACAAAGCGTCATCAGAAATTGAAGTGGATCTCAGAGACTGGTTATGAATATATATATATTGGGCAGTATCGATATAATACTTATTGCCGAATCGGAATCATTCAGCAAATGCTACACGGAAGCAGGTGAACGATACTGCTGTAACGATCTGTGAATCGATTTTCACAAGCTGCAAGTCCTGTAAATCGAGAGAATCTGCAGCATGATCGTTGTTCGAACTAATTTCCTAGCACTAGTATTTTGCTGAATAACTTAGCAATGACTTAGGAAAGACGCAAACATAACAAGTATTATTGCCTATAAGTTGTAAGTTGTGGATTTGTGAGTTTTTTAATCAAGTGGTTAGCCTGGATCTGCAATAAGGTTCTGTAAGCATATCATTCATTCTAGACGCTCTAGGGATATGCTGTGATATGGCAGTTCCATAAAAGACCTTAATATTATCTAGCTGAATGGTTGCAAGAGTCTAGAGTGATATAGAAAGCCATTGAAGTTAGATGCTGAGGGTTCCAGCGTAATTAATTGGACATTAGTTGAAACATAATAAAGCGCTCAGAAGATGAAGAAGAATTACGGTCTAAACGACAGAAAGGTGAAATGTAGTGGCCGTAGTTATGTGCACGTTCTCAACAGAACGACCGCGAATGTTGGGAACCAATGATTTTTCGGGTCAAAAAAATGAAGAATAAGGGGGTCTTTGAGTTCAACTCAACGAAAAAGAAACCAAAGTTGACCAAAACATTCTAAGATATTCTAGAGGTATTGACATTGTCTAAATAGACATTCTGTGATTGTTTTGAGGTAGTAACTGATAAAACCATTAAGTTTCTTTTCAACTGTCATGTCCGCTAGAACACTCATCAAAGAGGAGCACTCTTCCAACGATCTTAATCTCGATGAGATCGAACAATCAAGCACATCGAATTTATCAAGGAGATTGAAGAATTATCCATATACCCAGAGAAACTTAGATCTAATTCAGCAGGCACATTCCTCGTCATGTTCCATCAACAAGATCATAGAGAGTAATTTTCTTCAGAAGGATATTATGTCCGACGTGGATCAATTTATTCAGTCGATAGAGAGAAAATTGAAAAGAGTCGAATCAAAGTTTCCAGTGGCTGGCACTAGCACGGAAGGGGGGAGCGACTCGTTAGCTACGCTCCAGAATCTCTATGAAACTTTGGTGGAGATCAAAAAATCAGTCTTCAAAAAGACAGTAAATTTGGATGACTTTAACCATGTTATAGAGGAACACTATGGCCACTTATTATCGTCAATTGATGATTCAGACAACCTTGGATTTCACGAAAAGCTTTTAACGTCATTGAAGTTTATCGATTCGAAGATAAATGAATTCAATCACTTATTCAGTAACGAAGCTTCGATGATTATGCCTGCGTCCGCGTCAAATTTGGTCAATGAGATAGAAGATGAAGGTATCTCTCCGTACGACTCTATTAGGGCATTTGAACTTAAGTTTCACAATTATGAACATGCAATCCAAGAAGGATCCAAAAGACTTTTGCATTTTTATGAATTACCATTTCCATGGAGGGAGAATGAATACATTGTATGGGGATACCGATTCACTAATAATCATTATCATTGCTTGCAAAGTATATTCCAAATCCATAATGAAACTATAAATATCTGGACACATCTTTTGGGTATTGCTTACTTTATGTACCTTTGCATCTACCAGTACCCAAAGTCTGATCTTTTTCAAAAGTCGTCCATAGTTGATATTGGTATGATTTATCTTTACTTGTTTTCTGGTATCAAATGTCTCATTTCATCATCAGTTTGGCACACATTTAATGGTACGGCCAATTTATACTTACGGAAGAAGTTTGCCTGTATCGATTATACGGGGATAACTGTTCTGATCACGGCTTCTGTTGTTGTAACAGAATATGCAAGTCTATATCACTCAAATAAGATTCTGAGTGTAGGGTTCGTGTCATTTTCTTTGATTTGTGGTATCGCTGGATTTTTCTTCAATTGGTCGGATTTCTTTGACCATCCAAAGTCCAAGCCATTCAGGATAGGGTTCTATATTGTTTTGTCGTTCCTTGGATTCGGTGCTTATCTGATTATGGGGTTTCAGTTAGGGTTTTCGAAGGCATCAAGTTTCTATCTCCCTGCAGTCAAGAGATTAAGTTGGTATTTAGTAGGCGTTGTTTTCTACGGTAGCTTATTCCCTGAGATCCTCAGATCTGATGTTAAGATTATTGCAAAACCAGAAGAAGAAGAAATAGTCTCCAACGGATCCCTAAAGTGTATCCATGAACACTTCTGTGTGAAACCTGAAATGTATGACAACTCTCAAAAGTGGTGGTCGTTATGGTGGGTGGACTACATTGGGTCATCGCACAACATTTGGCATTGCTTTGTTCTTTTGGGTGTGGTAATGCACTACTTCACATTATATGAAATGTTAGATCTTGTCATTGATAACGTTGATCTGAACTGAAATGATACTGAGGTATTACACTCTCCACCAGATTCTCTCTTTAAAGAAATCATGCCATGTATAGAATTCCCGAAACTTTTTCGCAGTTTGTTGGGATAACAGTCCACTTACAATGAGTCCAAACTTCACTTGTGAAACTTGTAGAGTTAGTTTTTTCTTCTTGTTCTTCCAGTGAACTGCTTGACATCATGGAAGTAAAAAGACAATACCTTCAATCGAAGCAGTATATCTTATGAATGCAGTATGTACGTAAGTAAATTGGTACCATCTTTTCAACGCCTATACACGTGACTATAAATCCTTAAAGAACAAGTTGAGAGAAGATGCAGGCGGCCCTGTGTGCCCACAAATGCTCCGTCTGTGGTATCTAGAAAATTCTCTCCAGAATGACTTCCGTTTTAGGAGACATTAACGTTTTCCGCTTTAGGAAATATTCGTACTTCCGAATCAGGAACGCTGAAAGAGAATATTTTAGTAAACAACGTATTCCGTTAGACAAATTACTTCTTTATATCTAGTCTTTATAATAATAATTACTTTTGTTCTCATTTTTATCGTTGATATATCATATTGTTATCTCGTTAGTTGATAACAGTTGTAATAGTTACAATCTCAGAAATTGGCTCGCGAATCACGACATTTTGTCAAAGAACACCTCCACCTGCAACGATGTAGCACCTGCATTCAGAGTTGTGAAAAAGTACTGCGTTGACTGCATGAGCATTCCCTATATTACTCAAAAACCCCTGACTATCACACTAGTTACTATTTAGGACTCTTGGAACTAATATAATGGAAGAAGGAAGAATTGAGGAAAACCCTTGGGAAGACCCAAATATAACCGACACTCGAATGGAACCCGATACCACTTTATATGCAACCCCCAATTTAAAACGAACCCCAACGAAGCTATGTGACATTCGAGGAAAGGCAAGCGCTATATATATGGGAATAGCAATAGTAAATTTTCATCACATACATGGACCAGAAGTCGAATATGTGAAATGGAAGGAAAACAATCCCAAGAACCAACCAAACATAATTGAACAATGGCCATATTTACCATTCCAAGCCCTACCAGATGGAGCACATTCATTTGAAGAGAGCTTCTCACTTTTCACTTTAAAACATAATGCATTTTCTGAGCCACCTGATACCATTTTTGCTGTATCATGCACAAGGCAGATCAAGTCTTCCGATTTAATAGAGAAGGAAAGAGATGTTACAAGATCGTCAGTTCAAAAGTCTATCGTTATTTTACTAAAAGAACCTGTATGCGGTATCATTCAGGAGAAATTAAGTATTGTGACCAAATCTTTTTTTGAACAAAGGAACTTCAATGACAAGTCAATAATAGACATTCTTCACGGCAGTCTATGTGACTTTTACAAGGAAGATGTTAATTGTGTGGAAGAATCTGACTTTACTACTGGATTAGTCCCACAGAGAGTGATTGAAGTGTTTGAGAAAAACACACTTGTCATACTTAAAGCCATGATTTTAGAGAAAAGAGTTGTTTTCTACAGCAAAAATAGTTCTAAACTATGCAATTTTCAAATGTGCTTGATTAGCCTTATTCCTAACCTCATAAACACTTTACACGATTCCGGATCACCTGCTTTCGATACATATTCGAAATTATTGAAGCCAGCCACATCATTTCAGAGTTGTGATCGCAACTCAGTACTTAAGTTTGCTGGTATGCCACTTCAGATATTTGGTCTGGGCGGAATGTTTAATCCATATTGTCCCTTACAACATTTTGAAAGCTTGAGTGATTGTAAGTTTTATACAGTGGGTTCATCGAATGCCATGATTTTGAACATGAAATCCAAATTAGCTGATGTTTTCGTCAACATCGACGATGCTATTGTTGAAATTGTCTCAAAAAGCCTAGAAAATGCGCTGTCTTTAACTGGCTTGGATAAAAAGTGGATGTCTAGACTCAGGGAATCTGTCGCAAGGTATGGAAATACTGCTGATTTTAAAGGGAATGATGATTATATTAGAAATCAGTTCGAAGATTATTTATTAGGGCTAGCATCAACCGTGAAGTTCGAGTCCTTTCTAGAAAAGTCTGGCGGTCTAAAAACAGACTACAACGATTTTGATACTGATCAGATAAGGCATTTCAACAAAGATTTTGTCAAGCAGTGGAAGGATACCAGAAACTACGATCTCTTTAATCAAGTGACAGATGACCATATATTCGATGTATTTGAGCCTAAACACATATTCTTCAATTTTGAGTTGAAGTCGTCGTTTGCTTCCAGAATTCAAGAATTTTACAAAAAGTCAACTGCACCTAAAACGGCCCTGCAATCTGATAAGAGTAAAAATATTCCCAAGAAAGGAAACAATAAGGATTGTTCCAACATTGACTCTTATGGGGACGCTACACAAAGTAATGAACCCATAAACAATGAGGATGAAAGCAGACTGTCCGTAAATCCAACAAAACTATGGAATTGGTACACTAGTAGAAGAAAAGGCGTTTAATTGAATTCTCAATAAAAAGCTCACGTTATCACATAAAATGAATTAAATTAGTTCAAGCAGAACAGTTACAAATTCATCCCTTCAAGAACCGTTTGAAGCGAGAGCGCTTTCCATCTTTGGATTCCTTTTCAACAGGTTTAGTTGTTGCCGTCGAGGTGTCCATGATCGACACATCGGACAAACTCCCTAACTTTTGAGTCGGCAAGGTTGTCTTTGTTTCATCCTTCGCTGATTGAAAGAGAATTTTTGGTGCAGGTTGGTTGGAGTAATGACGTTTCCAGTCTTGAAAGAGCCTCAAACGATTTCGGTCAGGAGTAGAAAGCGACTTTATGTTTTCCAAAAATGTTTCAGGTTTAAGCAGCTCGTCACACCCTAAAATTATCTGCCTATCAAATGTAGAACTCAACTCGTAAGCAGTTCTCAGCTCTGAAAAAGTGGCACCACCAGCAATAAAATAAAATATTCTCTGTTTAGGGGCCTCGTATGCATGGGATCTCTTACCCCAAGCTGCCCTGTGCTTGGGATTCTTAAGGGAAGAAATCTGATTGCTTGGCACTTCCAGTTCCATTGGCTTATCCTTGATATAAGGGAAAGTGCTTTCATCCAATTTGTTCTCTAGTAGATGTGAGATGATGGTCGACATTGCAGGTTTGAAGCGTGATGTATTGAAAACGTCACCTGAAACTGACTCATGGAAAAATGATTTTTTCCCTAGTTTTCTTGACCCAAAGGTCTTCTTTAATAAAGCGAATCCAAGATATGAGAGGTTTTCAAAATATGAGAGAATACCAGAGAATTCTGAATTTGGAATTCCAATGAAATGAAAGAGTTTGATGAAATCTTGCTCAACCAATCCCTCTCTATAAAGACCATACAGCATGAGCACTCTTACTTTGTCTGACAAAAGGCTGTTTTGATTTTTGAGAACATGCAAAAGATTTGAGGCAACACTCTTAAGTTTGTCACCATTCATGTCACAACCGTCATTTGCTAAGTCCTGTTCAAATTCTGCCATTTCTGCCAAGCTTCTTTCATTGTTGATAGTTAAAAGGGATGTGATGATCTTATCGTGCAAGACAATCCGTCTTCTAGCATCATTGAATTCATCTGTACCAGCAGCTAAGGTTCTAATATCTGATACAGAAACCTTTCCTGATCTATCAATGAATTTCGAATACTTGGAGGTGAATTCTTTGAAGGCCAGTTTCCATGATTCTTCTGCATCCGATATATGTAGATTTTTCAGCGATGTCCATTGCGGATCTTGTTCATCAAGTTTGGCCGTCCTGGTAACTAGGGTTCCAGACTCATTCTCAACTTCGTACTTGAAAGTGTTATCTTCTTTCACTTCAAGGAGATCATAAGTCATGGCTTGATACGTAAATTCGTGAAGTAAAGGAGAGAATAAATCACAAGTTCTGTCTGTGATAATAAAAATAGATCTGGGTCTTTCAGAAGATGGTGGAAAATCAGGATTTTTACGGCAATACTCATCTAATTGCAATTGGAGTTCAGTCGAAATCATTTTAGGTAACACCGCGGCATCAAAGCCCTCGTCAGCCCGAGAATAGTACCTGATGACAGGATACTCACCTGTTAAGACACAAAGACCGACTAGTGAGGTTGCCACCTTCTTTATAGTCTCCGCAACTAGATCAGAGCAGCATTTGTTGTAATATATCTGCAGTGATTGGGGGTTCCCGGTGGTGAAGACATTGGATTCATTCACCTTGAGATCGATGGGGAAATTACCAAATGATAAGATTCGAGAAGCCAATTGGTGGTTTGATTTGACAAAATTCACTTGATCTGGTGTTATTGTAGGTAAAAAGTGAAGATGTGCACCTTTGTATCTTACTGTAGGAACTTCGAAATCTGCAAGGAGACACCTCAAAGAATAATTGGTTGGTTCCAAAAGGTACAATGCGTTGAGTGATGTCTGTGAAACCCTTGATGAGTCGATTCTTGCGACAACTGAGAATATTCTTAGAATATCAGACTTCTGAAGTAATGAAAAAACATGGTCATATGTAGTATTATCCAATATCAAAACCATATGTGATTCTTTAAAGGACCTGAAAAAGTCCAAAAGATCTGATAAACAATTATGTTAGAACAACCGATCACAGTCTGTTAAAGTTGAATTACGTACAGTCCGTTTGTAGCTGGATCAAAGAAGACATTGATGAATCTTTTGACCGCAAGCTTTTGTATGCAAAAGCTGTTATTCGATTAATGTTTGAATATTTCGCTCAGGGATGGATAAACTTTGTTAGTTGCTGTGTGGTTTGTAGTATGTTTCGGCAGTACCAATGGCCAGTGCGTATCGAATTGCGGTGAGCTATTCCCACATAATTATTATAAACGTGATATGATATCCCGGAAATGTATTATCGGTGACTCCATCGGCTAATTGACTCATTTCCCCGCGTGGATATCCGAATATATCCATTTTGGAAATTGCTCTATCTTAGGTATACTTCGCGACGTTCTGGCAAAGTTTGATGCTGTTATGGAAAATGGACGTTAGTATCGTTGTTGTTGTTGTTATTATTGTTGTTGTTATTATTGTTGTTGTTATTATTGTTGTTGTTATTATTGTGTATTGAAATCTACTTTAGTTATAATCATTTTTCCTCTACTATTGTTCTGATAATCTGCAATTCCTATTTATAAAATCTGGCGCCCGTCAGTTATGGATCGGCCGCTAAGATGAAAAGCGATGATCGGCAGAGTGTAACCGAGGATATGGGCCCGTCAATAACCAATAAAAGAGAAAAAACTAGTATTTATGCGAGTCATTTGGCGGATTCTGACACCAAATATTCATTCTAAGAAGAACATACTCACTACGAAGGTTTCTGTTAGACCTACTTTTAAAGAAATGGATTCAAAATCGATCAAAACACAGGAGCAGCTGTCGGAACCAAGGAAGACCAATAGACCCTTAAACCCAGACATCGATGAGGTAGACTCCCTTGACGATGAGGATGCTCAAGATTTAGATCCTCGCGAACTCACTGCTGTATATCATATTGCAACCAATGCCGAGGCAGAAGAGATTGCAGAGGCGGGAGACGAACCAATAAAATTACAGAGGTATCAAAGCAACAAATCGATACTGTCGAATCACTTATTACATGCAAACAAAAGACGTGGTTTACTCGGAAATCTAGCAATCTTGCCGGAGTTCAAGGACGCACGAGATTATCCACAGTCTATAAAGCTTTCCATCGTGGTGATTATTGCACTTGCGTCAATCGTGGGACCAATGGGTACATCGATCATTCTACCCGCCATAGAGGACATGAAAGGTGAGCTTAATACGACGACTTTGAAAGTGAACGTCGCTGTGGGTATCTATCTTCTATCACTGGGGGTCTTTCCGTTGTGGTGGAGCTCCTTCAGTGAGTACTTCGGCCGAAGATCTATCTATGTCACATCTTTTACACTCCTCATAGCTTTTAGTATAGCATGTGCTCTGGCTCCGGGAATTGATTCGCTGATTGGGTTTAGAGTTTTAGCCGGTGCCTGCTCAGCTAGCGTTCAAAGTGTTGGTGCAGGCACTATATCAGATCTATACAGACCCGAAGAAAGGGGGAGGGCTTTGGGATTGTATTACCTTGGTCCACTCATGGCTCCCCTGCTATCACCAATTATTGGATCTTTACTGCTAATTAAATGGAGCTGGAGATCTACACAGTGGTTTATTGTCATCCTCGCAGCAGCAATTGATTTGTGCATTATTTTTCTTCTCCCAGAAACACTACGAAAGCAAGAGAACAACGAACTCATCAAGGAGATTCTCATGGATAGAAGAAGGCATAGGAACAAGTTTGGTATTGTGGAGGAACGAGACTCCGAGTCTTCACATTCAGAATTGGAAAATCGTGAAACTGCTGAAGACTTAGAACAAATTGAAAGAATCGTATCAAGGATCTCACAAAGGTCAACTTACTTTGAGGATCAAGCGAGTGGGCACAATGGTTCATTCAATAGAAGCATATCAGCTGGCGATGAGAAGAGAAGCGCTTTGTCCAAGTTCCGAGGTAATATATCATTCTTTTTCATACGCCCGTTAAAGTCACTTTACTTTCTTAGATGTCCACCAGTCGCTCTTGCTATTTCCTTCTCCGCCATTTCATTTGGTATTCTTTATTTCGTTAACATGACAATTGAATATGAGTATTCAAGAGCTCCATACAACTGGAAATCACTATATGTTGGGTTTGCCTACATACCCAACTCAGTGACTTACATTTTTGCATCAATTTATGGGGGTAAATGGACTGATAGGCTCCTACAGAAATACAAAGCTTCGCACAATGGGTTTTATGCTCCGGAGTCAAGACTTTCTTATAACATTCTGTCTGCCATTGTGTCATTTCCTGTTGCACTGCTTATTATTGGCTGGTGCTTTGATTATCATACATTCTGGGTTACGCCGTTGGTAGGTACTGCACTATTCGGCTATGCGTCGATGATGACCATTGGCCCAACTGTTACTTACCTTGTGGATTCGTTACCAGGAAGAGGCGCAACAGGGGTTGCTTTGAACAATCTTGTCAGACAAATTCTAGCGACAATTGCTGTTTTCATCGTGGAACCGTTAATTAAGGCATTGGGTGTTGGTGTCTTGTTTAGTATATTGACGGGCATAATCGTAGTAAGCTCTGTTATATTACTTGTAATTAAATGGAGAGGTGATTACTGGCGGGAAAATTTTGACTTACTTGCTCTGTATGAAAAGTTAGAATGATTCGATCAAATATATATTCACTCTTTGGTTTTATGAACCATCAGGGCAGGGCATATTTTACGATATTCGTCGTTCTTTTAAGAACATCCGATTCATTGTATAATTCTAAAACCGCAATAGTATTACTATAATCTCTACCGCGCTATACATATCTGCCAAATTGTTTCGGACAAGATCTCAGGATTTTATATTTCGCGATTATTGCCAATTGCGAATTAATTCTAGCCCAATCAAATTTGATGTTGAAACTGGAAAAAAAGTCGAAGAAAAAAAGCCAAAAAACACCACCTTAAGTGAAGCACACTGGACAGTGGAGAGCCCCAAAGCGATCTTTAAATTTATCCACCAGCCAACAATGTTCTCAAGATTAAGCAACAACGCTGTTAGATCAGCTGCCTTACAATCAAGGTATGTCTTATCAACGAGCACTAGTTCTTTTCCTGCAATTGATCATGCTATTTCAGTTCTAAGAGCTCCTACAACACTGAGTTCATGCGATCACCCTCCACAAACACGACTTAGCTGAATCACAGCAACAATCACTAATAACATTCGAATCTTACATGATACCCCAAACACTGAAATTATGCATTCTCAAACAACCTATAAGGCAAAGGGGCTCGAAAAGTGGGGGTGCGTTAGACAGTTGTGTTGAATCTAACAGATTCAGAGACGAATATGGAACCATTAGAATCAATTGCACCAAACCAATTACGTTAAATCAGTGAATTATAGAATACTAACATATTTTTTTTACAGAAACTATGCCACTTTACGTGACATTGAAACCCGTCTTAAATCTATCAAGAACATTGAAAAGATCACCAACACCATGAAGATCGTTGCTTCCACCAGATTAGGTAAAGCCGAACGTGCCAAGAACACCGCTAGAGTTTTCATCTCTAACGATCGTGAAGTCTACACCCACGCTGAAACGGCTCCACTTGAAACTGAACAAAAGTCCAACTTATTAGTTGTTATTTCTTCTGACAAGGGTTTATGTGGTTCCATTCACTCTCAAATCGCCAAGGCCGCCAGATTAAGAGCCGCTGAATTGGAAGGTCAACCTATTGATATTGTTGCTATTGGTGACAAGGTCAAGGCCCAACTTAACAGAACCCACGCTGAAAACTTAGTTTTGGCTTTCAATGGTATCGGTAAGGAAACCCCAACTTTCTCCGATGCTGCTTTGATCTCTGATGAAATCTTAAAGTTAGGTAAGGAATACTCCAACGTTGAAATTTTCTACAACAAATTCGCCACCTCTGTTTCTTTTGAACCTACCAAGGCTTCTATCTACGATGCTAAGTCCATTGAAGAATCTCCAGCTTTATCTCAATACGAATTAGACCAAGATGCCAAGGTTCCAGAAACTTTGGCTGAATACTCTTTAGCTAACGCTATCTATGCTGGTTTAGCTGATGGTTATGCCGCTGAAGTTTCGGCCAGAAGAAACGCTATGGATAACGCTTCTAAGAACGCTGGTGATATGATCTCCAAATACTCCATCTTATACAACAGAACCAGACAAGCCGTTATTACCAACGAATTAGTCGATATCATTACTGGTGCTTCTTCCTTAGATTAAGCCTTTCATTCTTATGATTTATTATTAGGTTTTTATTATTTTATTATATCGTGTTTTGCTTCCGGATATATTTTATACGTTATGAAATATTCTTTAGAAATATAAGTTTTGAACTACAGTGTAGTCACTATCTATACTATTGGAGTTTGTAAAAAGTTTCTTCTATAGTGAAGAATTATATAATATAATATCCTATGATTGACTTATTATCTATGACGTCAGATTTTCGGAAAGCGTCTTTCAAGGTTGAAAATCCGTTTCCTGGTAGCTGGAAAATCTACCGCGGAATCCCGAAGCTGAAAAAAATTATTTGTCTTACCCTATTTTGCAGCAAGTAAACTAGAAGCTTTTTACACGCTAGAAGTTTTTCCATCAAAATACGAACCAATATGACACAAGATACAGAACAGTCGTTAACTCATCCAACCATCAAAGATGGATGGTTCCGTGAAGTCAGTGATTCTTGTTTTCCAGGACAAGCTTTGACTTTGAGAGTAGAGTCTATCCTAGAGGTTGTTAAATCCCCATTCCAAGATATTCTAGTCTTCAAGTCCACCGACTACGGCAACGTTCTTGTTTTGGATGGGATTATTCAACTAACGGAGCGTGATGAGTTCGCCTATCAAGAAATGATTACGCACCTTCCGTTGATGTCGCACCTAAACCCAAAGAGGGTTTTGATCATTGGCGGTGGTGATGGTGGTGTCATCAGAGAGGTGTTAAAGCACAAGGATGTTGAAAAGATCGTTCTGGTCGAGATCGATGAAACAGTAATCAATTTGAGTAAAAAGTATTTACCATATATGTCGTCAGGTTTCAATGATGAGAGAGTGGAGGTAAAATTATGTGATGGTTTCAAATATCTAGAAGAACTCGAAAGCGCTGAATCGGACGACAAATTCGATGTTATCATCACCGATTCGTCAGATCCTGAAGGTCCTGCCGTTGCCTTTTTCCAAAAGAATTATTTTACTTTATTATCCAAAGCCCTTTTCGATGTCAATAGTATTGTTATTACTCAAGCTTCTGAAAATGTTTGGTTAGATATAAACAAACTAAAAGAATTGAAAGATTGCATTTCTGAAGTGTTCCCCATTGTCAGATATTCATACACTATGGTTCCAACTTATACATCTGGTCAGTTGGGTTTGATGGTTGCTTCAATGAACAAGAATTCGATTCTGGAAAAGCCTATTAGATCCTTTCCTAAAAACGTTGAGAATAAGCTCTTCAGATATTACAATAAGGAAATACATTCATCAAGTTTTGTTTTACCTAACTGGGCGGCTGAGTTCTTGGATCAAGAATGATTAGTTTCAATAAAGGTGATACACAATACAATATAGCATATGTTCTATTCGCATTCAATTTTGTTATCAAGTTTAAACCTTTCTTCGTTGTTTGACTGACTTAGTCGATCAATTTATATTATTACTCCTAAATTAGCTAGTGCCCATTAATTAGCGTAGCGGGAGGGCTGACTCCTGCCTGAGAGTGAGCACTATATCGGTTGAGGGGCCCCTAATCCAGAAATCGTGCGTCCCGATTCTCTGTTCCCACATGCGCGATTGTACCATATTTAACTGTAGGCGTTATCAACTATGAATTCACAGCATCGGTCCAAACTCCCGTAAGAGCTGCACTTCAACAGAAAAATAAACCATTTGATCATCCGATGCTGTATCTGTTTTCGATCATTATCATTATTTCAATAAACAGATGACCACAGGAATTCCTCAAACTTCACATTTCAACAAGAGCTATCTTGAGCCCCACGAGGATTCACTTGAGGGTGACATATCCATCCCACATGTTGGGCGTAACCCCAATGACGCACATGAGAGTTCCGATTCAGAGGAGGAAGATGCTCACAGAGGTGACAGAAAGATCAGTGAATTTATGGTTAATGCAAATGTAGGCTCATCTTTGGGAAACGTTTTTGTTGAACCTGTGTTTCCCAAACCTCGTGGCTACACCTTTCAATTAAAGTCAAATAAAACCGCAGTGTATTTGACTTACCCCCTAGACGACATAAACATTGACACATATGGAAAGATTTTCAATAAACCCAAACATATGAAATCAAATAGCATGATGATTATTGTCCCAAATTCACAAGGACTAAGCGTTAATAACCAAAAACTTGCAGATGCATACTCTGTAAGGACAGGCTGTGTTGTTGCAATTTTAGATGTCTACTTCGATGATACATTGTCTCCACATAGATATACTGCAAGTCCTACAAATTGGATAGACAGAATAAGAAGATTGAGCTCCGATGTAACTAGTAGTACACAGAAGCAGTTTTGGCTTCAATCACACGAGGTTTTCGGTAAATATCAAGGGGATGGGACATTTCAAAGGAATTCCAACTTCGACCAGATAAAAAGTTCATTTGTTGAATTGATTGGAACACACTCTGTCAGTGATTGTGTCATAATTGGCTTCAGTTATGGATGTAACATTGTGGGGAGATTGGCCATAGAATTGTTTGGTGAGACCGAAGTGGAACACCGAATGGGCGATGTGAAGGATAGAATTAAGTCTTTTGCTATGATTCATCCGCTTCAATATCCTACCAATATGTTCCAATTGTTATCAAATTCCTCAAAAAGAGCATTGTATGTCTTTTCGCAAGGTAATACGACATATGATCATACCGATTTAGCAGCATTGAAGGAAAGTTCCAATTCTACCGAGAGTCTTACGAGGATTGTCACTCTGCAAGTGAAAGAAGATACGCCATCTAGTTTTTCGATAAATGGAGACTATCCACCTACAAAAGTTTCAGATTTACCAGAGAAAGTCTGTTCAGAGGTTGTAGAATGGACTCTCGACACGATGGGTTCAACGGATTGAAAGCGGATGATGCCTCTGGGCACTAAAGTCAATAGTCACGAGGGCTCTGAAAACTCTGTGAGCCTGCAAGTAAGAAGTTCATCAAATTTTGTCAAAGCATAATAATAAAATCTTTGTTTGCTTTTTTTTGAAGCTGTACACCTTTCTTATGATCGTATATAAGAGTCACCTCCATACAATATGGTAGTAGCGCGCGAATTGCCTTTGAATACTAATATTACGGAGATAAAACAAGTGTCTGGTTATGTATATCAACTTACTTACCTTAGCCACAGAATCTCATATCGTACTAATACCGATTCCATCTTACGAACTTTTACTCTTAATGTCCAATTGTCGAGAAGATAGTGGAATGTCCGCCACTCAGCAACATTTCCTTAAAAGAGAGCTCTTAAAGCTTCAGATTGAATCGGAAGTTTTGAAGTTCAATGACGCCACCTCATTGAGACATTTTGGTTATCCATTTTCCCCGTCAGACCCCTCACATTTTGATAAAATATCATCAGATGCTTTGTCTTCAAGTTCTTCAGAAGTTAATAATGAGTTTCCATTGACCAAATTTGCGTTCACAAATTTTATGTTAAGTTTCCCGCTCCTTTCGAAGAGCCACCAAGACTGGGATGCACTTTGGGTACATAAAGTACAAGTGCTTTATGAGAAGTTTATGAGTATGGACATGAGTTCCACCATTGATCGTGAAGAGGCTACTAAGAGAAAAAAGATAGCCACTAAGCTTAACTCGTTGCTACTTGTCATCTTCAATTCGGGGATTGGAACAGTGAACGAGTTAAATTACTACAATCATGATCAGCTCGAAGAGGTAGGAGAGAAGATGAACAGCGATAACATCAATGAGCTCTTGTTTCCTACTAAGGAGAACTTAAAGAGCTACTTGTCACAAGATAGATTTACGAATGGCATTATGTTGAATGTGTCGGGTGTCAGACAAGTCAAGAAACTAAACAATAAACTTCTTGCAACATTGAATTTGACCAAGACTCACTATTGCTATTATGAGTTCATAATCTGTTCAAAAATGGACCTCCCACAAGCAGAAGAAGTCTATGTTGGTAGAAGATACTCGGACTTTAGAAACCTTCACCATCAATTGAAGAAGAAGTTTCCCGGAAAACATCTACCTTCGCTACCTGTTAAAGTAAAGTCAGAGTTCGCTGTTGAATCTTCCTCTCCGGAGGATGAAGATATCAACGATTTTGAGAGGGATTCGCATGACGATAAAGAGCTGACTAAACAGCATATGAATGAGGTCAAACAAACATTGTCAGCCTTACTCGAGGAGCTTAATGTGGATGATTCCCAAATTACCGAAATCATGGGATCCAAATATAACAAAGATACTTTGGAATCAAACACTGATAGCCACCACAGAAAGTCATCATCGATATTCTTAAAGAAGAAACAACGCAATCCAATGAATCTAATAAGAGAACGAACCAGAGTGTCACTACGCTCATATATACGCAAGCTTATCGAAGATGTTGAGATATCTCAATGTGATATATTCAAAGAATTCTTAAATAAGGGTAAAATCTTGATGTTTTCCAATGAAGAAATTGTGGATATTAGGATGAGGGAAAACGTTGATCTTCTCCAACTCATGAATCAAGTACAGTTCCAAAAAGAAGCATACAAGAAAATTTTAGAGCTAAAGTCTTCTTCGTTGCCACTTAAATCACAGATGTTGGAGAGCGACAGTGGCATTGCTGGAATATTTTCTGAATTCAAGACAAAGAAAGATATAAATGATTTATCCCCTCCTTTAAGAAACTTCGTAACCTGGTCCGAAATAGAAATAGCTGCCACAATTTATCAGATGTTTCTTGCAAACGATAATTCTGGAGAATTTTTTTCTCAGATCAAGAGATTACACCGACTTGTCCCATACTCCATCATATATCAGATTCTGAAGTTCACAAATCCGATGCTAATCATGAAGGCGATGATTGAGCTATTGATGTCAAACCCCTTCGGTGGAAAGTCTTTGTTGCAGACTTTATTCTACAGCATTCTTAACGACGACATCAAACACCAAGAACAAAAAATTTCAGAATTAGAAGCAAAAGTTGATGAGAAGGCATTGATCAAAAAGATTAAGTTTGTTGTTTTTGAAAACAGAGACGAATCACTTTTGTTCGATCTTAAGTCTGAATCAAGTAAGAAAGGTGATGATTATTTATTTGTTCTACTAACAACACATCGACTTGATGGAATTTCTGGGTTTGACAAGCATTCACACAAAACCCTCTATGACAGTTACGCCGAATACAAACGATTGGAAAAGGTGAAGAGTGGAAAGTGTCAGAAAGAAGATATACATTTTATCAATCACGAAAAACTTGAGTTGTACTCCACCCTTAAGCAGCTCCTTAAGCTTTACACAAAATCTCATGACAAGGCGATTTTACAACAGTTGTGGGTAGAACCAGAATTGACTTCACTTCTGAAAGATATATTCACAATGTTTTACCAACCATTGGTAACGCTTTTCCGTAACTCACATGTTGAAGTTGCTTTCAAACACTTCGAAAAGTTCATGGATGATTTGATTGAAGTGATCACTTCGTTGCAACGAAATATTCATGAACATGATACCAGTGAAATTATTGACAGGATTATGGGTGTTCTGCAGAGACATGAAAATAAATTCTATACGTTCTTGAATGAGGTTTACGCTAACGACGAAGAAGGTTTGTTTGATGGGATCATACAATGGACTAATAATCTCTTGAACTTTTTAAGGAAGGGAAAATCTGGAAAAGGTAGTCCCGGTTATGATTTGAGAATTGACTTTGAAGATCTTTTCAAACGATATCCGGAACTCAACAGATCTGATATCTTAATGGAAGTCGATCAAATAATTGCCAGAACCAAGCAAGCTCGTGATAAAGTCAAGATGAGTCTTGAACAAACATCCAGTGGTCCAGGTGGCGAGAGTGATCTTATCGAAGAGAGTTGGAAGGCTATCAATACGCAAACTGAAGTCTTTAAAGCCAGTGATTTCGGTATCAATGAGATTGATTTAATTGATGACAACGAGGATGAAGATGGAGATATTGAGATGGAGGATGAAACTGACTTGAGTGGAAATTATGAACAGCCGAAAAATGATCTCAACGTTTCCACTGCGATTTCATCAATGCTTGGTCCGTTTAAAGATGAGGTCATTTGTGTGTTGAAATCTTATGTATCGACGGTGTCCTCAGATTGACAGTTTATATGTAACTAATTACATTCGTTAACTTGCATCAGTCATTCAATTCGCGAAGGTTCTTGTTCCAACTTACAAGGGACGTAGTAATTCCGTCGGATTTTAGCACATCTGTAACTGACACCACCAACTCTTGAAAAACCTTTGGAGCTTTTACAGTTTCTTTCAGAAGTTGAATATTTTCTTTTTATCATTCTACGGCGCAGAATCTTCTGCTTTATCTCACCTCGAATAATATATCTGCTATGGCTTCTCCAAAAATTCTATGCCTCCATGGGTTTCTTCAAAATGGGAAGGTATTCTCTGAAAAATCATCCGGTTTGAGAAAACTTTTGAAAAAGTCTCAGATCCAAATGGATTACATTGATGGCCCTGTAACTTTGGAGAGGAATGATCTACCGTTTGAAGTTGATGATGCTAAATGGCAAGAAATCGTTGATTCTCAGATCAACAAGGCTTGGTTTTACCACTTTGACAACCCAGAGAAGTTAAACATTGATGCCGCTTTGAATACAGTGTTCAACCACATCAAAACCAATGGTCCATACCAAGGTATTATTGGTTTTTCTCAAGGTGCTGCTATTTCCACTATTGTCGCCAATACTATCGGTGAGAAACTGCCAGACCACGGCCCATTCAAATTGGCGCTACATATCTCCGGCTATTCCTTCACAGATCGTGACGACAGCCCAGAGCGCACTGAATTAGGTATCAACGAGAAATTCGCCAAAGAGTTCAGCGTTCCTGAAGAATTTTCAACAAAGACTTTATTCATTTATGGTGAAGCTGACAACAGTGTTCCGTTCTCCAGATCTCAGTTCTTGGCTAACTTGTTCACTGACAAGATCGCGTATAAGCACGATGGTGGTCACTTCGTCCCAAACAAGAAGGACTTCTTGAGACCTGTTGTTGAAGAAATCGAGTCTTCTTTCAAGTGATTTTATAGATAAATTTAGACATTTAGTTTCAATAAATGAAATTCCAGATACTATGTACCGTAGCCCAAATAGTACTGCAGGTTCAGGCTTCATACACTAATTTGAAAATCATCTATTGCAGTTTTGCACCAAGCACCAAGTTCTTTAAATGCAGATTCTTTCAAACTGAGATATTTTTCGTTTAAGGCTTTAACGTCAAGATAGGTAAGTTCCGATGAAACCCCTAGGAACGATTGTGAATCTTCAAATAATTTCACTCTACTCAAGCAACTCTCACCTCCCTTCCGAATGTACGTCTTTTTATTAAAATAGCCCTCCTTCATTGAATTCATAATTGATTCGTGAATATTCAAGCTTGGTATGTGAATTAGCGATAAGTTTGATGGTGGCTGAGAAGGATTTGCTCTCTCGACTGAAGCATGTTTCGAAGTTGTGAAAATTTCGAATGGTTCGAAGGTCTCTGCTTTGTCGAGGCGCTGGTGGAAAGAGCGTGTAATATCTTGAAGTTCTGGGCTTGCGGATTCAGGAACTATCAACTGACTCAGTTTAAAACCTTTAGGGTTAACGAATTGGGACGAAATGTTGTTTAATAAACCTTTGACTTGCGTGAGTGCCAACTTATCACAACAACTCTTGGAAAGTGTTAGGGGAGAATCTCTTCTTCCCGGTTTTGTTCGTACCTTACCCTTTATATTGTAAAACTCTCTACCTCTGAACACACCATTTAGAAGTTTGATGTCTTTGTATGTGTGCTTGTCCTCCGTCCAATCTTCCTGGGAGCTGTCTTGTACCAAGGACAAGCTGCAATCACCACAAGGTGGCTCGGAAACATATAAGCAGAATCTGATACCCTTTTTCAATCTGAATTGGTAACAGTCAATAATCTCTTCTTCTTTTTCGATATAATTGCTTGTCTCTATACCCTCCTGGACTTTTCTACACTCAGAGAGAATGAATTTGTTAAATGCTCTAATTGATAAAATTTCTGCATGACAATCGTGTAAAAGTCTACCTTGTGATTTATTCTTTACAATATCATCTGGAAGAGCTTTGACACCTGTGGTAATTGTAAGTGTATCTATTGATATGTTGTGATCTTTCTCAGGTCTGGCTTCGTTCACATCGTCATCATTGTGAGTTTCAGCTTGAATCAAAGCCGCAATGCCAGCTAAAACTGTCCATTCTTTGACGCCATTTGATTTGAGCACTGGCTTCCCTTTTCTGGGAAGTGACTCATACTTTGTGATGATTGCCTTTGATACTTCATTTGGATCTGCTGTGAGATAGGACATGGAACGGAAAAGGGTTTGAAAACGCCAATTTTGAAATCATAATTTAGATTGACAAATGTCATAAATATCATCGCTTTATTCTTGTGAAAATTCGATTGCGCGGAAGCCGCACATTAATTATTTTTAATACAGAGCTTCGTCCACCAAGTCATGATTAATATTTAACAACGGAACGATACAAGTTATGTATCCTTTTCTGATGACACTTATTTGTATTCAAAAGCTAATATACATATTCATAAAGTCTTTCAATTTTTGCCACCGATGGAGACATCGGCTCTAACATCGACACCAACAACACTAACCCCCTTTGGTTGAAACCATTTCAACTTGGAGTTATCCTCTTGGTTAAACCTGGGGTAAGCAGGAACAACTAAGGCCAATACCACCATAATAGAAACCATGAATAGAATCATCAAATTGAAGATGCTTTGGGTAATGAATCCAACCAGGGATGAAAGAATGGCGCACAGTATGAGGAGGTAGAAGCTGAGATCTTCGGTGTGCTTCTGAGATTTGTAGTCGATTGGGCCTTCGACAAAATTCTTGATTGTAACAAGGAGATCATTCATGGTTTAAGTTTTGTGAATAAACGGAAATGGTAATTTATTAGGTGTTGTGTGATGGAAATTGAAGCCCCTAAAACACCTCTCAAAGCATACAGATTACACTATTATTTGAACAGTCTTGTGATTTTCCTCTGCGCCCTCCAGCGTTGCAACAGAATTTCCTGGTAAGTACACGTCGCAGTTATCAAACTTAAATCCCTGTTTCGAGCAATACCTTTAATAATTGGATATTTATTCCTCGATTATCGATATATGTACTATTTATGACATTTACTAAAACTGCAACTCTATGAAAGTTAATGTGATTGTGATTATAAGCTTCTTAGGTATTCCTTAGACCATTCATGGACGAGCTCTTGAACCTTAGACTGATCCTCTTCACCAAAAACATCACCGTATCTTTTGAATTCTTTCTTTACTTGAGCTTTAGCAGTATCTGTTTGAATAATATCATTCATTATGGCACCATCATGGATCAAGTTGGCAAATTCTCTATCGCCGTTCAACAAGTAAGAAACAACAAGGGTTTCTGTCAAAGAAGATGCATCGGAAATGCCCCTTTCATTTGGGGTTTTAGAAACTTTTGCAATCTGATCATTGTAAATCTGCAGAGCTGCATCTATGTTGGAAGACTTGTAACTTAAAAGCAACAAACACTGTAAGGATTTGATAGAAGTGGACAATAATACTTGAATTTTGTCAATGAGAGTTGGTGAAGGTTCTGTGAAATATCTATAGGTCATGATCTGTAATAAGGTGTCCTTTATTTCGTTCAACTGAGTTGGATCTTCGACCTTAGAAGCCATTTCTTCGAATAACCTTAAAATGGCAGCTTCAGATTTGTTTTCACTGAACCCGAAAGTCTTTAAAGCTTTCACTTTAGTTAAAAGAGAAGTTTCATTTGTGGTGACAACTTCTGATAAACTATCAACCAATTTACTGGTACTTAGGTCAATCTCTGGAGTTGAAATATCAAACATGAGGTGACTAAATCTCAAGTTCAAGTTTTCCAGTTGATCGACCAAAGAACCTTTGGTGCCAAAGTCCATCTGTGTCTGTGGTGCAGAGTTGAGTTTAATTAATAAATTGGATAGAATTTCAGATGTTTCCAAATGTGGATTTGAATATGTGAGAATATGATAACAGAAAAGCTCATCTCTAATATCAGAGAAACGCAATTCATTGAAGCCTTCGATTGTATCGATACCAATAACTTGTGCTAGTTTGTAGTCCTTCAATTCCAAGGCCCTATTAAAGAGTTTAGATCTGATCTCTTCATTTTCGGTGCTCAAATTCTTGTAAATGAAAACAGCTCTGACCAAATCTTCTTCACCTATTGTGTAAATATCCTGATCTTCATACTTTTCTTCTTCCCTAATAGGATTATCGTCACCATTAATCAACTTCTCTAAGATAATTTGCAGTAACTTCTGAACATCCTCAGAATTTTGAGACACTAGCTGCAACTCAGGATAATACTTTTCAAATAATTCCCAAGATGTGTGTAGTCTGCCAGAATTGAATTTGAGAATCTCAACTAAAGCATCTAAACTGACGGCACCTTGTAGTTTCTTCAAGTTAGTTTGATGAATCATAGAAAGAGATCTATCCAAAGGCAAAAAGTTGGCTAACACTAGATTATGCAGGCTGATTAATTCATCGTTACTAAACTTTTGGGAATCGTAAATATTTTTGAATATTTCCTTGATTTTCAAAGATATATCGTCATCTGGGAACTCTGATTGTATAGCGGATGGCTTGGAGAGAACAGTCTTGATGGCATCGATATTGGAAGATTCGATGAGTTGCGGTATATTTGAAACTGATGATGTGAATCTTCTATTCAAAAGATATTTGCTGTTATACCTAATGATTGTTTTTGGAAACATCCTTATGCGATTTTTTTAAAGGTGCTTCTGGTTTTGCTAGAGCAGTTGTTACTAAAGAGTCACAAGTTGATCAACGCCTGGATTCTTGATGTTGTCCAGCGCGACTCCTCGAGTTCACAGGACCATACTCCGGCCCGGTCTAGCATACCAATGTCCCACTCTAATTCAAATTTTGTCCGAAATCAGTTGGCAGAGCATCAGGACATCTTGGTTTAAGTTTTGAAACACATTCCCGACAAAGATGGTGTAACGATGAAGTTGATACAGGCCTGCTGCTCTATTTTTTTAAGTTTGAATGCCATGTTCTCATAGAATTCTAAGTTATAAAAGACAGTTAAAATCTTCGTAATTCACAGACAATGGTGTGTCGATTTCTCTTTTGGCGAACTCACACATTCCGTGTAATTCAGCTTCTAATATGTTCTCCATCAAACTTATAATGAATCTTTTTAAGAGAACTCCAAACATGTTGACTATGATCTTCCTATTTATTTCGATCTTTCTATTATCTTTCTTAATTCTTGGTTGCTTCAAGGTTGACTCCACTTATTCTTCCATATATTTGATCAAGTATCAATTCAACCAATCCAATCCAATGTATCCCTTGATCTCCAAGTCATTCACCGAATCCAACTTTACCGTTTCTTATGACAAACTTGCCATCAAGGCCAATTATGCCTACGTCTGTATGCAGTTTAACAGTACTTTGAACTGCCAATCCCGTACGAACGTTCTTCAATACAAGGATTTAACAGAGGTGCAATTATACACGACTTCGTCATCATCCGCTCCAAATACTATAAATCCAATTGTTCTAGCTTCAAAATTCGCCACTGATATCATTCATCCTTACCTGCTAATCATTACTATCATTCTCAGTATTGCCTTATTCCTTATAGTTCTTTACAGCAATATCCCTTCATTGCCACACAAAACCAAAGTTACTAAGATCAATCTTTCGCTTTCTCTAATATTGACCTTATTCGCTGGTCTCACTGCTATTTGGGGTCATATCGCATCTAAATCAGGTAAGGAGTTGGTTGAAATAGCTAGTATGAACATTATCGAGGCACATATCGGTAGGAAAGCACAAGCACTGCATTGGACCCCTTTCGCTTTCTTTATGATGGTTACCTTCATGTTGGGTGGTATTTATTTGAAAGAGGTCAGGGGCATGCTTGAAGGAAATGAAACTGCAATGGGTAAGGCTTAGGAGGCCTGAAGAGTTAGAGCTTTTTTATAACTAACACTGAATTTCTGTGATTTAGATTTTATACGATGAACTTTTCTTTTTCTGGATGAGAACTCTTATCCTACTTGGAGTAGACACTACCACAATATTATTCGGTCGCGTAATTAACCTATTTTACTTCCTTAATATGGATGATATTCAAAAATTTTGTCCAAATTTGGAATGCGGAAATCGAGCAGTGATTACATAAGCTCAATTTCTTCTTTGCTTTTGGATGTTTCACAAGTTATCATCAGTGTGTGCTCTTAACAGACAATAAAAGTGGTATCCATGACTCTCAACGAGTAATAACCTTCACTCTAGTTATTTTCAGAATCACAACATAAAGAATTCGAAAATCCGAAAATGGCACAATTAAATACAGAGATTGCTTCTGAACCATCACAAACAAGTGCGCCACCTGCTTCATCAGGAGTATCTCATGGAGAGAGTAAGTTTTACCAATCAAACCATAATTTATCAAATCAGAAGGAGCATTACTAACCTGATTTACTCTAGCACTCACTAAAAAAGACAAAAGAAGAGCTACAATTCAAACAAAGCTAAAAAGATTGCAGGACAACTTTGAATTTGATAAAGATTATCACTACCGTACAATGCTGCAGAATCTCCAGAAAGAACTCACCACGGTTCATAACGAAAGCCGCCCTGTGGTGTCATCCGAAATCCAAGATTTCGAAGAAACAAGGGACTATGAGCTAGTATCACTAAAGCTCTTTCATGATTTCGAAGTGGCGAATTCCAATACCGAATTCTATGAAGAAGTTGATAAGGCCAATAGAGAGCATGATGAAATGGTTAAGGTTGTCAAGGAGAAACTATATGCTAAATTGGAGAACCAAATAAAACAACTCAAAGAAGATAAAGTTTTGCTTGATATGGCCAACTCTCATAGCTATAATATGGTGGACTCAGGTGAATACCACAAGAACACTAGGTCTACAACGCAGAACAACAATCTTATGGACTTGAGTATAAATCCACTCAACGGATTTTTAAACTCTGACAGAAGAGGGTTAAGAAGAAGAAATGCTCCGACTGATTACTATAACACGCAGAATGAAGACAGTGCAAATGAATCGTCAAGAAATGGGGGATACACGACGCCTAACGGTTCTAACTCAAGATCCCGCAAGAAACAGAAGATTAGTAACCATACCGGTGCTCAAAACGATGGGACTACTTCCCATGATGAAGCCATTTTCAGTGATGCTGGTGATTTGTCTTCGTTGTTATTTGGTGGTAAGGAGAAAAAAAAACCTTCGACCAGAGGGTCCAACAAGTCTTACGTCAGTCCCCAAGGTATCAAAACCGAAGAAGTCAACGAAGATTTGGATCTAATCAACCAGCTGATTGGGAATGTATGAATTAATAATTTATGGATCTATAGTGTTACAACAATATTTATTGATAGGCGTAATGATAATATGCCTTAACTGTTTGCATTACGTAACCCGGCAGTTCGATCAAGTCGCGCTGCTTAAGTGTTTCTTTTGAGATAAAGTTTTA
The DNA here is from genome assembly GCA_030581495.1 of Waltiozyma xylosica. NCBI lineage: Eukaryota > Fungi > Ascomycota > Saccharomycetes > Phaffomycetales > Wickerhamomycetaceae > Waltiozyma > Waltiozyma xylosica. The sequence goes on along the minus strand of JAKTTJ010000033.1, from coordinate 24,074 downwards.
AACGGTCGTGGCCTGCACTTGACAAGAAAAAAACAAGGATCCTTATATTCTTCAACAAATTTCACTTCCTCTTTTTTCTTGGTCTTTGATCAATTTCTTGAAGCTCACAAACCCGTCAGACTAAGTTGAACCTCAACCATCAACCATTAAGTTCATATCCTCGTAAAGTGTGACCATGGCCATGACTTTTAGAGCTAGGCACAATGCCACGCCGATGCATGTGCTGAGGAAAATCCTCACCCAACGAGTAAAAATCTCCAAATATTCCTTTCCACTATATTCTCTGCTTCTGGTTTCTATTCTTCCTATTGCACTGATTATCTTCCTTATAGTGAAAGCCATCATTGAAGCTCAAGACAACGCCTTGATGTTGGATATCAGTACCAGAAATGTCAAATCCGAGATCGACCAACCCTTCTACGATGGTTGTATTGAACCAAAGTATGATGCAGAAAGAGCGAATGCTACGCTTGTTGTTCTTGCGCGGAACTCAGAGTTAGATGATGTTGTCAAGTCAATGAAAAACTTGGAAAGACACTTCAACCAGTGGTATCAGTACCCTTGGACATTCCTTAACGATGATGAATTCAGTGACGAATTTAAAGAAGCTGTTAAACAGGTCACAAATGCCAAAATTGAATTTGGTCAGATTTCATCAGAGTTATGGGACTTTCCAGTTGGTTTAAAGGATAAATATGAAAACATTCAATTGCAGGGAGATAGAGGTATCATGTACGGGTCCATGGAATCTTACCATAAGATGTGCCGTTTCTATTCTGGTTTATTTTACAAGCATCCATTAGTTAGAAAGTACGAATGGTATTGGAGAGTAGAACCGGATGTTGAGTTTTTCTGTGATATCACTTACGATCCATTTGTAGAAATGCAGAAACACGGGAAAAAATATGGGTTCACTATCATCATCAAAGAATTGTACGAAACCGTTCCTAATCTGTTCAGATTTACTAAGGCCTTCTTGAAAAAGGAATCTTTCACTCCAAAATCTGCTTGGGGCTTATTGGTTGACAATGACAGGAACTTCATGCTGAACATCAAAGATGAGAAGAAGTATAATAGACTGTTCAAGAACATTTTTGATTACCATGGTTTGAAGTCTCGTGCAAAGGAACTTTTCAAAGCCAACAACTTCCTAGGTAACTTAAGAGATAAAACTTACAAGATCACTTCAAAGGATGATGGTGTCATCGATGGTATGGTCTCTAAAATCACGGAGCGTGGTCATTTGCCAACCCTACAAGGCGAAGCTGCTGGTTCAGAATCTTACAACCTATTGCACTTCTGGTCCAACTTCGAAATTTCACGTGTGGATCTTTGGGACAATCCTTTATATGAGAAATATTTTCAATACCTCGAAGAAAACGGTGGTTTTTACAAAGAAAGATGGGGTGACGCACCAATTCACTCCATCGCTGTTGCATTTTTGTTGAACTTGGATGAAGTTCACTACTTCAGAGACATCGGTTACAAGCATTCAACCATTGGCCATTGTCCTTCGAATTCTCCTAATCAATTGAAGTTCCCAGATAATTCACCTAATTATGCTCTCAAAGACTCTAAATTCGACAAATACTGGAGCAAAGTTGATCCGATCAAATCTTACGGTACAGGTTGTCGTTGCCGTTGTCCATCCGGACACAGAGAAATTGAAGACAGTCCTTCCAATTTTTATGGCAACTGGTTCGATATGATAACCGGTGTTGTTAATGAAAGAATTGATGTTGAGGAAGTGGAGAACGCTGCCAATAAAGAATTAATTGAAGAAGGCTTTCTAGACGAAAGGAAGAAGAGTATTTTGTTTTGATCCAAAAATCTAAACTGATTTTAAAAATAGCATCATTTGTATAGACCTTGTTCTTGTTTTTTAATATAGACTCAACATTTGCACATATTATTGATAAATTATAGCCCTAATGATGTAATGGGGGAGGTATTGTGGGTGTCGATAATATCCGGGAACACGTACTCATGTGCAGAGAAGCGTGGAGACAGGATCACCTGTGAAGCACGCCGGAAGCCTTTTCAATTTCCCAATAAGGCAGTCTACCCCGACCAATAGAACTGCGGAAAAAAATCATGCAATGATCGCGGCGCAACAACAACGACAGAAAAAACCAATGATAAAAACTGAAGAAATGACCTTAGACCAGGGTGAAGCGTGCAACACAGTGAAGTAGGGTACTAAATCTTTATCAAGACTACCGCAATGTTCAGATCCGTCGCTTCCAAATCTGTCAGACAAGTCACCAAGACTTCTTTAAGAAACCACTCCACCAAGCACGCCGAATTACCACCATGGGCTCTAGAGCCAGCTTTCAAGCTTGAACCAGCCAAGGGTAAGGCTTTCATTGAAGCTATTGAAGCAGAAAAGCACCACGCCAAACAAACCTCCTCTTTATGGAGAAAGATCTCTTACTTCATCGCTGCCCCAGCTCTTGCCGCCACCGCTATCAACACCTACTTTGTTGAAGCCGAGCACGCCAAGCACAGAGAACACTTAGCCCACGTCCCAGATTCCGAATGGCCAGCTGACTACGAATTCCAAAACATCAGAACCAAGAACTTCTTCTGGGGTGATGGTGACAAGACCTTATTCTGGAATCCAGTCATCAACAGACATATTAAGCACGAATAAGCTAATCGAATTGTTATTAAATGGCTTTGTTATTTCACTATTGATTTCATCCCTTTGTTAATAATTATTGTATGCGTTTGACTTCGTTTTCAGTTACTATTTAAATATCTCCATTTCTATTTTATTTATACACATTCTATTTTAGACCAATAATTGATGGGTCCATATAAATGAGTACCTCAATTTTTCAATATTTATAAAACAAGCTAATGTTTCGAAATAAGCAGATACTACTGGAGAGAGAGTCGAAAGAATTTTAATAATTAACTTTTTTTGGGTTTTTTTTATACAATTTAAATATAAATCTTTATCATTTGATATATTGATCGTTCTCGTCAGTCAATTCATAAAGTAGAGAAAATGTATAAGTTGTTAGTGGCAGCGATGGCAACAGAGTTTTCAAATGGATGCCATGATAAATGTAATATACTCTTCTTGAAATCAATATTGTCCATCTCTAGGTCTCTCTTTAACATTGATGGGACACCATTCTTACGCTTGTTCAAGCCACTGTTTTGCACTTGGTTCTTCTTAGACTTGAATGCACTTCTGTCAGCTTGCAAGACACATTCTTGGTAAGGTTTGGTTGAATCTGTGGCGTTTTGGTAGACCATAAAATTATTGTTATATGAACCGGTCATGACGGATTTACCGTCACCACTGAAGACACACTCAAACTTATCAAAGATCGCATCATTTTCATAAGTGTCACATAACTTGTCTTTCAATTGATCGTGGATGTTAATGGTCTTGACTGGTTCCTTCTCCATATTTATATCCCAAATCTTAACAGTCATGTAGTCTCGACTGGCGATATATCTCCCATCTGAACTGAACTTGACGTCTGATATACTTGAGGTGATCTCAGTGAAGAAATTATTGCTTGTTGGATCGTTGGCCTCTTCAAAGACTTTAGCATGTGAATCACAAAGGGCATTTTCCCTCATATCCGCTAACTTGATAGCACCCTTGGAGGAAGAGTACATGAACAAGTTGCAGCTTTGAGGATGGAAGTCTGCACTTGTGATGACTTCTGTAAGTTCTTCCATATTGGCTGGTTTGATGTCCACAATGTTGAAACTTTGGTCTGGAATGTTCAAGTTCCATAAGTTGATACGTAAATCATCACTACTTAAGAAAGTTTCACTGTCTGAGTTTATGGAGATAGAGTTGATGTGGTAAGCATGGGCATTAGAATAGACCTTCTTTGGGGAAGCTGTGACAATCTTATCGTGCGCCACTGATCTTGGAAGCTTCAAGCTGTTTAAAGTCAAGTTTGTGCTAACTTGACCAGTAGTTGAAAACTCAGAGAGATTATTTTCAGACACGAGCTTGATATTCTTTTCGTAGATTTTCCAAAGTTTGATGGTTTTATCATTGGTGGACAACAAGAAATGAGCTTGGTTCGTTCTTTTACACCATTTGATTTTGTTGATCTTTTCTTCGATTTCTAGAGATTTCAAATAGTCGAATTCGGCGTCGTGGCTCTGGAATTCAGTATGGAATCTGTACTCGCAAGAGTTTTTCTTATCAAAGTTTCTCTCAAAGAGAACAACTCTACCACCACGATCACCGGTGGCTAAATAATCACCGGTGTGGTCGAATTCAACTGTGGAGATGATATCGGCTTCGGTTAGAACGATATCGGCCTTGTCACCAAAGCATTGGCTAAACTTAAAGTTCAAAGCACTATCGTCGGACATGATGGATGATTCAAATGTTTATAGGAGCGGATAATAGTGGTTTTATAGTCTTGGTGTGGCTTTGTAAAGGATTGGTTGGGAGTGGTGGATTATCAAGCTTTGAGCTAGGTGTGTGTTTAATATATGGAGTCTGCTAATAATTCTGATAGCACAACGAATATGTGATTGACTGGAGGATAAGAAGTTTGTGAGCTGTTGGTTATTAGTTAAAGGATTAATTGTTTGTAATTGTGGTGCTCTTTTGCGGAAAAGCTGTTTGAAGTAAAATTTAAGGATGGTTTTCGGTGCTGCGTATTGGTGGTGGCCAAAGTATCTTTCGCCAATTCTCTATTTCCAACCTTCCTCCAGGCAACTTTCAAATTCTTAATTTTGAAATTGTCGACAGTCGCGCACTTTCACTGCAGCGGGCGGGAAATTTTGCGGATGTTACCCGTCGAAGCAGAAAGGGCCTTGTCTTGAGTTTACATGCTGTAGTGGTATTTCTCTGCTTAGAGCTGATTTTAATTATCTTGTCGTATCTTGCTTAAAGATGCTATGGTTGAGCTTTTGTTCTATTTTTTAAACGAAGATATACATTATGCAACCAGAGTGTTCAATAATCATGCTGAAGTACTACAATGCTAGGCTGACAATGAATCAATCTTCGTCATCACTTCTAACATCTTCAGCGCCGTAACCAGTGATCACTTTGTATGCTACCTTGATAATCAAGAACAACCAGATAATCATCAAAACTTGTAGAGCAGCCAACAAGATCAAGAAAGTATCGATGACTTTATCAGACCAACAAGTTTGGCCAGCTAAAACTGCAATACATTCAGTTTCTCTCATTAGATCTCTAGCTTTGAAAGCCGTATGATACCAGACGTAATTGTAAAGACCACATCTGAATACGATCCATGAGATCAAGAAGTTCAAGAACATCAGGTCACAAACGAATTGAAAACCACAGTACTTCAAAACTTTAGCTAAGCATAAAAAGATATCGACAAAGTCCATGATAACAAGGATACAGTTACCAATCCTTGTGAAGTAGTAGAAGTAAGAGCCACCAACTAAGAAAATAGTTATGACATGATGAGTAAACATTTGAATGTGGTCCTTTCTCTTGGCTTCGATGTTCAAAATGAATAACTGATGAACCCAACAAGCTAATTCCATCAAATAATAGGTCTTAGTCAATGGAGACATTCTATTATATGGCCAGCCAATCCAGATGTTGTCAAGGTTCAAGAAGTAAGGGGAGTTGTAATAGATGTAAAGACCAAATAAGAATGAAGAACTGTAGTAAACTAGGTACCAGCCTTGTTCCAAGAATCTTTGAACAGCCTTGTGTGAATTGATGTTGATTGACTTGGTTATAGGTCTCAAAACGAATAACATGGTGAAGGATCTGATGAATGTCATTAAAATAACACCTGAAATAACAAAGTATAAGTCATCCAAACCTAAATCGTAGACATTTTGGGTGAATGAATCTTGGTACTTGTACTGCAAGTGTAAAAACTTGCTCGTGTATGGTTTAAAAGCAGGAATGGAATCCAAGAGAAAGACAGAAAGTATTATTAAAGATGAGGAGTATAATTGCAACTTATCTAGAAATGCAATTTTATATTCGTCCTTGTCGTCATCATCAGTGGCCTTCTTTGGCTCATCTTTCAGAAGATCGGAGTCTTTTGGTGGTGTTTTGTTAGCCAACCTTTGCTTAACAACGGTCTGATTCTTTTCTAAAGATGAGCTGTGTTGTAACATTTGGAGATAATTAAATGATATTATGATACTAGTTTAGGGACGTCAATATTATTATGCGTTCCTGGTTGAAAAAAAAACAGCGGATACTAATACAAGCTTTCAAAAAAATGCGATGCTGAATGAGAAATGAAGATGCTGGGTTTCTCTTTTAGGACTTAAATGAGCTCAAAGTTCTAAAAGTGAACGAAGTTAATAATTCGATGACCTTTGCTTAGCTTCTGGTTTGATGGAAGCGAAGCTGCGAAAGGGGCTGTTTGGTTTGATTCTGATCTCTCCTTAAAAGATTGAATCGCAGATCTAATGAGTAAGAGGGTGATCTTTGGACTGCGTGCGATAAGGAATGAATGAACAAAGATTACTCAGAATCTTGGTGATTTGAAAAAAGAATGTTGTTAGTGGAAATGAAGGGTCGATTAAAAGAGAACACGGCAGAGTTCAGGGACTTGGAGCCGTTGACGTGCGTTGTCGTTTTTTTCTGAGTTTTCGAAATCATCATGTGCGAAACAACCACCGCGCATACGGCAGCTGTCAAATTTATTTTCAAGAATATGCATAAAATCCCTATTGGGAATTTTCAACGGCTAGATTTGAGATTTGAAGGCATGTTTGGGTTTGAAGACACGCATAATAATATTAATTTTCATATCTTTGATTTACGCTAATTTATATTTCTATAAAAGCCTTCCTGAAACATTATTGAGCAAATTTAATTCAAGTTCTATGAAGTGCTATGCTCTAAATCGTCCTGTTCAAAAGAACCACTTCTAAAGTCTTCTTGCATTTGCTTTCGTCATAAGACTCCCATGCCTCGTATAGAGTGATGAGTTCCTGCACAGCCTCAACAACCTCCTCAATATCAATATTCGACTTCCCTAAAAAGTTGATATAATTCTGATGAGTCTCACTCTTCATAGCATTATTAAGGCTGTTCATAGTAGCTGCATGGTTTGCAGTCGATCCCAAGCTTTGGGTATGTGAATTCAATGCATTTTGTCGAAGCTGTTGAATGTGTGTATGTTTGAGGACAATTGTCATATAAATCGCTGCACTTGCAACAATATGAGGCGGATATAGTAAGGCTAAGTCTGTAACGTAACTGTCGTTTATAATGGACCAACACGTTTGAAGTTCCTCGGGAGTTAAAGCATGGGCCACTTTACCAGATGTTGGATGAGGTGGATCAGCAGTGTGGGATCCATTATTAATTATATTCATGGTCAAAGAAGAAGGTGAGTTCATATTGTTTGTGCTGCTAGTGAAATTCGAAGATGACCTTTGGTTGAACGTATGCAAAACTTCATCCATCGTTAACAATGACTTGTAGGGATGGTGAACTATTAGGTACGTGTTGAGCTCTTCGATGAGGTAAAACTCAAACTCGGCAACTTTTGTAGCATCGTGTGGGATATACTCCGGCCACAGATTCCTAGCTTCGGCGTTTATCGTTCTGATGTGCTGTGGACATTCTTCTAACTTGCAAGCCAAGTAGATACTGGTGGTCACCAAAAGATAGACATTGGTCTCTTTTAGCGATACTCTAGTTAAAAATCTCATCAGATACACCTCTGCCGTTGACAGCGCAACTTGCCTTATCGATAGTCTTCTTCCAAGCTTGTTCATCAACGAGTGGATGTAGATTCTCATGTATATACTGTATTCTATTGGGGCACGGGATATCAAACTGTTCTCCTCCATAGACCTCTGAAGGATTTTCAGTTCCGTTCTGGCATTTTTAAGTGATTCCCTTGAAAACTGCCATTGTGATCTTTGAGAAGATGTCCAATAGTCAGCCGACATCGTTTATGGATATTGAGGTACTATAATGATCTGTGAAGCTATTACACTTGAAAGCAGTATGTGGGGGATAAACAATTGACAGCAACAAGTCTAGTGAAATGAGCTGATTTCTGTAATTCGATCAATATTAATGGGTAATTTTGGAAAGAATATTTACAGAAAAACAACTTTGATAAAACCTTCATTAATTCATTCTATTGACTTATCGCTGAATCTTGATTTGAGAAGTCCACCACGCTCCTCCCAGAGACCCAGAGTCACCCTGTGCGTGGATCCTTCAAACTTCAAGCAATTCGCGTAGCCCTGAAAATAACCGAGCTGTGCGCTCATAACCTTTCCTAAGTTAGTATAAAGCGCGAGAAACTCCTTCTAGTGTATAAAAAAAGGCAAGAAAATTTTTAAAGCAGCTATTGCCACTTTAATCTAAACTTATTTAAAATTCCTTACAACTCATGGTCGAAGAATTGATACTTTGAAGCTAACGCAAGGATCTCAGCATCGCAGCTAACGCTTTAGGGAAAGTCTCCCACCATTTACGCGGAAATCGCAATGAGTTTCCACATCACTCATTAGGGTCTTGCTGATGTTCGTTACATGGTTTCTCATTGATCTCTCTCTTTAGTCCTTCTGGGCATATTCGGTTCTTGATAATGTCTGACCTGGGTCTAATTAGCATTGGTACTCCTACGAGTCTTGTGGGCTTTGCCTAGCCGATGGGTAATTGGTTTCATTCAGGGTCACGTGCTAATTGTCATTAATCTTATGATGCTTAGCTTAAAGGAAGGATCAGCTATTGGGATTGGCATGGTCACTGGTATAGAATAAAGTGATTCCTTTGGTTCACCATTCTGCTTGCAGATGTGGGTTGATTTGTTCGGTATTTGAGGTTTTCTTTTAAACCTAAACGATAGTTATATCAATTCCTGTTCGTAAAGAGCTTGAACCCAATGGAGCTTACTTCGATCTCATGAGTTGTCCCCTTTCCTTTCTTACAAAGTCTGATTCTTTGCAGAGAACACAGCATAGTCGAATATGCCAGACTTCCTTTAGGTTTGGGCTGTTTATTGGAAGATTTCTGTTTCGTGATATTGGTTAATAATGTTTATTTACTATGATCTGTTAAGATTCATTGATTTCATTGAGATTGGATTCTAAATGATGAGATAACCACGCAACATAGAGTCAAGCTCAGAGTACAAAAGTTACAGGGACGAGAATTGCTTTATTTTCTGATTAATCCTTTCTCAATTGAAATTTTGAATTGAAACTAATTATACTATTTCAAACGTCATTAACATAATGATCTTATGTTCTTTATATAGAGATATAAAGCTAATATCTAATTCAGTTCTAATTCTACTCTGCTACTTGTAGTTTCGCTTGACTAAACCATCACATATCAAACTATTCTCTGTAGGTTATTATCTAATACTTTTATGTATTTTATTCTAAAAACAAAACGCAATCAGTACTTAAAGAATGCATCTTCTTCGGTCTCTTCAATTTCTAAGAACTGCATGGTATTCTTCCAAGTTATGTCTACAACTTCTTGGACAGAAAGACCCTTGACTTTAGAAATAATTTCAGCCACTTGACCGATATGGACAGGTTCATTTCTTGACTTAATCAAGGGAGAAGCTAACTCGCCAATCAAATGCTGAGTATTTGGATTGTATTTGGCAACGTAGTGCTCCTTCTTCAATAATGGAAACGGTAACAATGGGTCAAGCTTAAGAGCAGTGCTCTTCTTCGATGGGATATTAGCTGGAACAGGTGGTGGGATTTGATGTGTTTGAAGTTCTGGGTATGTTTCGTTTGGATATGGGGTCAAGTATTTGTAGCCAGCGTGCGTTCTTCTGATTTCACACCATGGTGCATCAGTTTCGATCATCATCTTTTCCAAAGGAATTTCCTTTAGCACCTCCAAATTTTCTTCTGTCTTTAATGAACATCCATTAGCACCAATGTAAAAGCCCAATGCTAGTAATTTGTGTAATTCTTCAGATGTACCAGTAAAGGAATGCACGACGCCACCCTTTGGTAACACTTCCAAGTAAGGTTTGATGACTTCAATAAAATCATCACAGGCATTTCTCATGTGTAGAAACAAAGGTAATTGGATATCGACAGCGATATCTAGTTGCAATTTAAAGTATTTCAACTGGTCTTCTTTGGAAGAGTAATGCAAACGGTCGTAGTCAAGACCAATTTCACCAAAGGACTTGACGATACCCAGCTTCTTACCCATTAGAGCAACTTCTTTGAGCTCATCAAGGTAATCATTACCAACAGAGAAATTCAATTCGTTAACAGAGCACGGGTGGACACCTACGGTGGTGTAAAGATAGTTAGGAAATCTGTCAGCCAATGAGATGATACTCTTTGATTCGGATAAAGACGAACCTGTAAGAAGCATCTTACGCACATTGAAAGTTTTGGCTCTTAAAATGACATCTTCAAGATCAGATGGATGATGCTCCTTGTCGTGGTATTTACCATGGAACATTGGATCAGTGAAATTAACACCAATATCGAAGTAACGGATCTTATGGGAGTTATTTGATGGTACAGTTGTTGCGTCGTTGGTCATTAGGCGTTGGAAATTGAGGGATCTACCTGTATTGGATATTATTCTCGAGAACGGTTTAAATGAGTGATAAGAAAACAACTTGGTATCTGAATTTGGTATCCTACTTTTAATTGTACCCTGAGCTCGTTTCATGATTAAACTGTCTGCTGCTGATTCCCAGGTGTTGATCTTTTCCTTTTGTCGATGAGATCCCGCGCGGTAGATTACGCGATCCTGAGACTTAATCCGAGAATTCGCTTCACCCATACGGCTCAAAAGTTCTCAAGTACGCCAAATTAACTATCTGTCATGGCTGCTCACGCCTATTTCAGTTCAATGACGGCTATTTTGAAGCAAAAACAAAATTTGTTGAGGTCTGGGATTTTCCGACACCTTGAATGACAGGTGAGATGGAAAGCAACAAACTACACTCCCCTTGATGACCTAGTGTGAAAACTTTCGTTTCTCCCATTAATGTCTATGCATGTGTCTTTTTGAAATTAATATTCAGATGTAGGGCCTACTACTTATTAAAGCGCCTTGAATGGAAAATCATGGTATTCCAGAAGTACTAATCATGTCGCTAGTTACACACTTGAAGTGCAACCAGGTAACCAACATATAATGAACGATATTAGAAGTTCTTAGTCCTTACTCCTTAATAATATTAATAATATACTGTAGCAACATAATTTAAAGATTAAACATTTAATATATAATATAAAAATCAAACTATCAATAAAATAAACAATAGTAAAACAATAAAAAAAGGATGAATTAAAGAGCATTATTGTAAAGGAAATAACGTAATATGGAGCGTTTTTCATTATTATAATCATGACGATATGCAGGGGTAATCTCCGGATTGACATAAATTGGGTTCATGGAATAAAAGCAAAACAAAAACGAAGCAAGTAACATTGGCAAGTGAATCTAATATGAATGTAGGAGTTATTAGTGGTATTGTAACAAGTTGAACAATGAAGTAGTGTGATAATCAGATCTAATTCTCTTCACAATCTTTTTCCTCTTCCTTGTCTTCTGGAAGTTCAGTTATTGTGCCTTTAGGCTTATCTTCCTCTTCGCCTTCTTCAGTGACATCTTCTTCTTGGTTGAGACCCTTCAAGGAAGAAACAATGTTAGATGTATCTAGATAAAACACACCATTTTGGGAAGTAAGAACATTCTGCTCAAGTAACTGTTGAATAGAGAAGTTGTTCTTTAGAAATGCTGCATCATCTTGTTGATCGCTGGAGGCCGGAGTAGCTGCTTGATTTTGGTTAGCATAGCTTTGTGCGCGTTCTTCTTCACTGTAGATTTCATTGGCAACTTCTTCGAAAGGTTTTGAGACAGGGCCCTTCTTGTCAATAATAGATTGGTACCATTCTTCGATGGTCTTACCATTTAATAAAGCAACAATCACAAGAGACATATTGTCACAACCAATACCAGAACCGCCTGATGTTGGAGCTAAGCAGATGTCGATCATACCTTCAGCAATTTCAGTTAAAGAAAGGCCATCGTGTATACCTCTTCTAACAACTTCCACAACTTGTTGAGAGGTCAAACAATCCCAGATACCATCACATGCTAAAACGATAAATTCATCATCGTCAGTGATTTGATGTTCGATGACATCTGGGAAGACGGTGACAACTTGCTCTTCGGCTGGTAAATCTGGAGATTTTTTGAAATCGAAATCACCAATTGCTCTAGATAAGGCTAAGTTACCATTGACTCTCCCCACATCGACGAAACCACCAGCTGCACAGATTCTAGCGTGTTCGCCTTCGTTGTTTGGCTTGTGGTCAAAGGATAAGGCCTTGGCGTAACCATTGACAGACAGGACAGTTCTGGAGTCACCAGCATTGGCACAGACAATTCTTTCGGCATCAACTAAGACAGTAGTAGCTGTACAACCACTTTGGTCGTTCTTTAAAGTTTCATGTTGTAAAAGCTCTCTGTCAGCAGCTAAGAATGCATTCTTCAAAGCTAAGTTGAAATTACCAGCGGCATATTCTTTTTGGTCTCTGACAATTCTGTATAAGTTGTCACCAGTAAACTTGGCAACGTTTTCACCACCATGACCATCGTAGACACCAAAGAAAGCAGTTGGGGCCTTGGTTGACTCTTCATTTTTATCTTCGTCTAAGTTGTCGAGATCTAAGACAGTGGTATGGGCATCTTCCATATTGATTCTCCAACCTTGCATACTTGATAAACCATATGCGAGGTACTTGTTCTGGTTGGAGTCAGAATGCTTGGCAGTGACTGGTTGTGAAAGGATTTGACCCATGTTGTCTTAATATAGCTTGTGGGTCTCTGAGAGTTTCGATAATTGAGGATGAATGCGGATGACCTTCAAAACTGATGTTAGTTAAAAAACGATCTGTCAAAAAGGAGAACTAGAAATGGAGCAATGAAAAAAACAATAATCTTTAACGTTATTGAGCTAAGATTTTTTACTATTTTAGCTTAGATGATGTTGAAGTGTAAAGTGAAGGATATACACGCAGAGCAGGCAAAACCAATGAGTTTCAGGAGAGGGGTTGTATAACGGGAAATGACGCGTCAAAAATGAAAATCGGAAAGTTGGGGAACTCGATAGAAGCTAGAAAAGTTCTCAGGGTTTCAAGAGAGTGGTTTGATAACTAATTGTAGATCCTAATAAGTTGAAATCTTTTTGAATAAAGGGATCCAACACGCATTTTTGTTATGTTTTTTTTTCAAAGCGGAGTGGCCACCAACCGTACGTCAAATGCCAGCGAAAACCTGCTTCTTTCGCACTGCTCCCGTAAGAAAAATTTTGTGCAATGCGCCTTGGCCGTTTCACGAATACAAAAGGCGAAAAAAAATTAGTGCAAAAAAAAATAAGCCAGACTCCCGGACGCCGCAAGAACAATAGCCCTGATATTCAGGCACGTGATCTTTGCTGCTCGCCCGCAGCAGAATCGATGATTCATAGATGCAGCGTCGAGAATGCTCGAAACTCAGATGAATTAAATTTATTGAAATTCAGCGATGCTCAGTAACTAGTAAGTGCTTGATAATAAAGTAACTCTATAGGAACCACAGAACTCAATAGTGGATTGTGCAGGAACAGATTAATTTTAATATGCCAGTATGTTACCTCCATCCAAACTAATTTTATTACACCTTGTGGACAAGCTACTAATATAATAACCTCTTTGATACAGGCTCCAGTTCAACCAAACTCCAACCAATTGTTGGACATCATTAGAAAAGATCGTTACGAATTATCAGATGAAGAATTACCAAACTTATACCCAATCTACTCTCTTGTCAGCAATGATTCTATCACAGCTCATATTGCTTATTTGAAACTTACCAGAATTGGTGATGAAAACCACAAAAAACAACAATCTTTCCTTTTCGAAAGTGCTAAAAATGGTGATACCGTTGACAGATATTCTTTTATTGGTTTCAAGCACACAAAGATAATAAACACTGGTCCTAAATTCAACAAGGAGATGGATCCATTAGTTTTGTTGGAAGAAGAGATGAAGCAATACAAGCAAGCTCAATTACCAGGTATTCCACGTTTAAGTGGTGGTGCTATTGGTTACATTTCCTACGACTGTGTTCACTACTTCGAACCAAAAACCAAGAGACCATTGAAGGATGTTCTAGAATTACCAGAAGCCTCTTTGATGTTGTTCAACACTATCATTGCATTTGACAATGTTTTCCAAAGGTTCCAAATCATCAACAATATACATATTGATGTCAATGACTCAGATGAGGTTATTCAAGAAAAGTATGAGGCTGCTGTTAAGGAAATCCAAGAGATCGAAGAAAAGATTCTCGATGAATCTTCTCCAATTCCTTATCCAAAGCAAGAACCAATCCAAGAAAACCAAACTTTCACTTCCAACATTGGTCAAGAAGGTTACGAAAATCATGTCAAAACTCTCAAAAAGCACATTCTTAAGGGTGATATTATCCAAGCTGTTCCATCTCAAAGAGTTGCCAGACCAACCTCATTGCACCCATTCAATATCTACAGACATTTACGTACTGTCAATCCTTCCCCTTATATGTTCTACATTGATTATTTGGATTTTCAAATTGTTGGTGCTTCTCCAGAATTATTAGTCAAGGCTGATTCGAAATCCAAGGTTATCACACATCCAATTGCTGGTACCATTAGACGTGGTAAGACCACTGAAGAAGATGATGAATTGGCTCTTGAATTGAAATCCTCCTTAAAAGACCGTGCTGAACATGTAATGCTTGTTGATTTAGCAAGAAATGATATCAACAGAGTCTGTGATCCAACTACCACCAATGTTGACAGATTGTTAACTGTTGAAAGATTTTCCCATGTTATGCATTTAACCTCTCAAGTCTCTGGTACTTTAAGAGCCGACAAGACCCGTTTTGATGCTTTCAGATCTATCTTCCCAGCTGGTACTGTCAGTGGTGCTCCAAAGGTCCGTGCCATGGAATTGATTGGTGAATTAGAAGGTGAGAAGAGAGGTGTCTACGCTGGTGCTGTTGGTTCCTGGTCTTTCGATGGCAAGACGATGGATACATGTATTGCTTTGAGAACCATGGTTGTTAAGGACGGGGTTGCCTACTTACAAGCCGGTGGTGGTATTGTGTTTGACTCTGATCCTTTTGATGAATACATTGAAACTATGAACAAGATGAAGGCCAATATCAACACTATTGTTGAAGCTGAACAATTATGGGTTGAAAAATTGAAGAAGGGAGAACAATGAGTTGCTCGACTTTTGTTGTTGTTTATATGGATAGAAAAGTATCTCTATAAAATCGTTGGTTGGCTAATTAATTAGATTTAATATTTATTTTTGTAGAACTATTAATTCATTATTTTGAAATAGCCTCATGTAAATCCTTCCAGATGGAGTCCCCCAATTCTGGACCATGTTCTTCGAAAGCCCCAGAAAGTTCTTCTATGATTTTGGTCTTATCTTTCAGGTCTGTGATCATAGTGACAATGAAATCCACCATTTCTTCATCCTCCATCTCAAGATATTTAATCACGTATCGATTGAACTTAGGTTTAAGAGCCTCCAAAATAGGCATCAATTTGGATGATGATATTTGTAAAATGGAATCAGTGATTATTGTTTCTTCTTCTTCTCCTTCTTGCATTGCTTCCTCAACGACATCAGTGTCTTCCATTGGTTGGTCTTCTCCAGAATTTGGTGATTCTTCAGCTTCTTGCACTCTATCAGCTGTGTCCTTCTTAGCTTCCATCTCCCTAGTAACTAGCAATCCCTTTGAGTACTTGAAGTTACCAGCTCTATACTGTTCATCATTTGCCTCTCTTTGTGTTTTAAATTTCTCGAGGGTTAATTCATAATCTTGTGCTTCTTTTAATTGTTTAATAAGTTCCAAATTCTGCTTTTCTTCGCCTTTAACCTTGAGTAAATTGGTATTATAAAGTTTGGCTATCTTTTCTGATTTCTGTTGTTGCTTTCGAGCTTCGTATTGTTCATCGGTTAACCCTTCGTCATCGTCTTCTTCATCTTCGTCGTCATCTTCGTCTTCCTCCTTCAGTTCACCGTTGGAAAATTGTTTATAGAGCAACTTTAATTGTTCTTTGTTTCTTTTGATTGCTTCTCTTTTCTCTGTGGCTTTCTTCTGTTTTTCGATCTTGATAACGTTTAATCTGAATTCTTTGATGTCTTTGGTTAGTTGTGGAAGGTATTCCTCTGGAATTCCCTTTAGTTCATTCTCATCGATGACATAGTCTAGGTCATCCAATGGTTTAGAGCTTTGAGAGAGCTTCTTTGTTTTCAAAGATTTGATGAACTGTTTGAGCTCTTTGATCACCGGTTCTTCGTCCTCTTCTTTTTCTTCCTTTTCAACGCCCTCTGTGGATTCCTCTGCCTTTTGGAGTTCAGGATGAATCTTCAAATAATCATTCAAGTATTCTCTAAGGCCACTTTGCAAGTCAACCTTAATAAGATCAGTTTTCAAAAGATTTACTCTCTTCAAGACATCAAACACAGCGTCATAGTTTTCATCGAACACTTTAACAAAGACAATCGAATCAGAATCGTCTAAACCTTCAATAACAAACCATTTGTATGCAACTTCACCGAGAATTATATTCAAACTCTGTTCTGTTTCAGAAATACCAATGTTATTAGCGGTTAAACCGGTAATACTGAAGATCGCCAACTCTTTGAACTGGGCATTGGATGGAACGCTGTTGAAACTTTTGGAGTCCACGTAACGAGAGACTTGATACTCGTCTTCTTTGCTCTCTTCTTTCTCTGATATGATTTCTTTTAGAGCCGGTTGATTTTCTTCACTATTGCTGGCCTGTGTTAATTGTCTTATAGTAGATTGTGCAACACCGTAGATTGGAATGGAGCCGTGGTTGTTGATTAGGATCTCTGAAGAGCCTAGTGCTTTAGGTTTGACTGTGGAGCCGAGAAACACTGAACGCTTTTTTATAAACGGAGGTTGGAATGTTGTAAATGACATCAAATATCACAGAGTAGTATTAGTGGTAGTTTCAAGGTAAGGTTTGGTTGGGATTCCTTTGACCTCTTTAGCTTTAAATTTTATCCTTCATCAGTCCCACTCACTTTCGGTTCCTAATTCAGGAAGGTTCTATGATTTTTCTAACGCGCAGATACAGTTAGTGTGTGGATGTTGCCCAAACCGGAGTCTCAACAGGATTCAGGAACTCTTCAATGTCTTCAATTGCACGAAATTAACCCCGCGCCAAAAAAACGACTTTTGCCTAAATTCAAAAAGAGTTCATTATTATACAGAAGAAGAATATAAGAGATCATATCTATATCTTGGCCTTCTTGGCTGGAGGTTGATCAGCACTATTATTATCATCATCATCACTCATAGAAGCATCAGAGTCGAATTCTTCGGCAACATCATCGTCACTTTCACTAGCATTGAAATCTTCATCTGGCGATTCGTCTTCATCCGCCGAGCCCATATTGACATCCCCATCACTGTCATCAGCTTCACGTAATTGAGCAGAAATTCTGGCCTTTTCTTCGGCGTCCAAGTTTCTGACTCGGATACCCTTGTCCTTTAAGAAAGATTCAATCAAACTTTGTTCATCCTTAGAAATATTGGCAAAGGTCACATTACTGGCACCCTTCATCACGATTTCCAGATCAAAGGTTCTGTTGGTGGCAATGTTATCACCAGCTCTGGAGATGGAAACTTGTTGAACTTCATTGTATGGGATGTAAACTGTAGGCTTTGTGACAAAGAGGAAGTTTCTTTCTAATAAGTATAAGTAACCCTCATTGACCTTCAATGAACAAGAAACGGCAGCTTGGCCACTCTTAGATTGGAAAGAGCCTGGAACGATAATACGGCGGTCAGTTAGCCCTCTAAAGACATGGCTGAGAACGGTGTGGGCGTGTTGGTCATATCTCTTGTTCAATTTGTCCTTATACTTGCCTTCAAACTCTTCTTCAGTCAAATTAATATCGATTTCCAACTCTTCGTCTTTGGTCAATTGTAAAACAAGGAAACCGTACGGAGTTTGGCCTTGTCTCAATGGAGGATTTATTTGTAAAACCATCAAGTGGTGCATGTCATCTGGTTTAGGCAAGGAGAATATTCTCTCGATTTGACGGTATTGGACTTTATGATCATAAGTCTTACCTCTCAGTCTCAAAGAGCCATCATACATATCGATATCGTAACGACCTCTTGGGGTAAGGAATAAGATATCGGTGAATGAGGCAATGGTTTCACCGGTGACTTGTCCTATATCGGCCTTTTCTTTCAATTGTTCGTAGAACAGAGAAGCTCTGGATTCTTCTGTGTTGACTTCTTCTTCACCGTCTTCGTTCTTAATTATTTCACCGCCTGTGGTACCTGGGATGTAGAACTTGACTTCCACCAATTCATCACCAGCAACATCCATATTCGAGTCTAACAAGTTCATTTCCACAGTGACTTCGTTCTTGTTGGCTAAGTTACTGTTACTGATGTGTTGATATGGAAGTTCGAACGATGGCTTGCCATTCACTTGGAAGATAATTTCATTTCTAGCCAAATCAGTGTTACCCCAATTCCAACCTCTTAAGGAATGTTCCTTGTGATCCAATTGGATGTTGTAACTTCTTTGTAATTCGTTCTTCAATTGGTTGAAGTCTTGTTGGTCAAAACCATCTAATCTGACAACACCCTTATTCTTAGTTTGGATTCTCAATTCCCAGGCTCGAGAGCCACGGGACCATTGAGCTGATGATAATTCGTCTGAGGATAATAGGAAAGGTTGCGTCTTAGTGGCCGATCCACCAACATTGGCAGCTTTCCAACCAAGACCGGAGCTGGCTAAACGAAAACGACCAGAGGCCTTACTTTGGTTGAGGTAAATTCTTTCAAAATCTAAATTGGACATTGTATTTTTGATTTAATCGGAACTTGAATTGCACAATAAGATAAAAAAATAAGTTAAGTGACGCGCCTGAGCTTTACAATATCTTTCTTCTTTGCTTTGGTCCACACGTTGATTTTTCGATTTTTAGAAGTCGGACTGACGCGAAAATCAAGGAATCAATGGAACTTACCCGGAAGACAGGCCAACATCAATGTTAGGACCTTTCAGAAATACCACCATATCCAACTTGCGACATTAGGGAAAGATATTGACCATAACTCTGCGAAATCTTCGTTTACACTTAGGCTTGATGGATCTTCATTGTCCATTCTCATAGCCTGAAGACTAAGATTCAAAACGTGGATAGTTGCATTAACTGAAACAAGTCTAGAATTAGGGAGTATTAAGAGCAGTGGATTCAAACTTTTAGGCAGTTGTAGGCCGATAAACATTTTATAAAAAGGAATTTTGATCGTAAGTTGGTTGGATCTGACTTGTCAACAACATTCAAAAAGATCAAAACGTGAACTAGTGGATAATCTTTTCGGAAACATTAAAAAATCTATGAAACAAAACAATTTGAACCAGCTATTGTTATGCACCTGAGATATATCTAAGGCATTGAAGTTAGTTGAGTAGTGAACCATAACATCAAGAATAGTCGAATTGTTGCAGATTATGACATGGATATTATGCATGTGAGTTGTATTTAGGGCAAGAAAGACGGTGAGCCCTAAGGATAAGGAAGGTCGAGTTATATATTATGACATGAGGGCTCAATTTAAGAAGCAAATTGACGCCAGTGATTTCATTACTATTAAAGTAAGAGAAACTCCAGTTCTTCATGCATAGTTAAAATTTAGTTGTATAATTAATAAAGACATGCTGTTAAGGTTGTAATAGCTTGCTTATTTAACATACTAAGGTAAAACAGCTATATCTTGATGTTTAATTTTATAACTCTTTTTAGAGTGAGCAATAGGAATCGTGTGTCTTCAACCAGGGATGGTCCTCGTCTCCGGAATGTTAGAGAGTCATAATCAAATAACACCAGGGTCCCAATTTACGTATTTCAAGGATATGTTTGTTGCTTTTTTTCAAGAAGATATAATTTCAAATATATATATATAAGCTATTGTAATAAGAGAGCATCACATGATTAAGTAAGTGATTACTAATCAATCTTTTTGAGGCTATTCTATGCACAGTAGCCTAAACCTATTACACTATTTCACTATTATGTATAAATAAGAACTTGTATCCTGTTCAGGATCCGATCTCCTCACTTCTATAGACCTTTTATATAGAAGTACCGACTAATTATTACAATTATGTTATCATTATCAACCACTTTAGGGTCATTCCTGACTCCTAACTATTACAGCTATATGTTTGACAACCACAAGTTATATTGTACCAGTTCAATAGTGAATAGCTACTATTAATAACTGAAAAAGTTACAACGTAACGGCGATTTCTTATTAATTATATATCTAAGCTTTAACTATGAAAGCAGAAAACTGGAAATTCTCTTAATTTGATGGTAATGAAATTAATCGGAATCAAATTCTTAACAAAATCTCAACTCAGTCACTAAATTGAATTCTCATGTCATAATTTGTAACAAGGCGACCATCCGAACCCCCCTGGGTTCACTGCTCAACCATCTTCCATGTCCTTAATCTAACTAACATGAATAGTAGTTCGTTATATATTCATCTAAAAATAAAAAATTAAGAAATTAATTATGATCATAATTTAAAAAAACATCATAAGAATTCAAAATTGAAGACATGTATAATTATCGAAATATTTTAAGCACATACACATTTGTATATAAAACAAAATTCGATCTCGAATAACTTAAAATACTATGATTTTTGCGTGTTTGTTGTTTATCGGCGAAGATGGTCGAGTTAGAGGGGACCATGACAAATTATAGTTCAATTTTAAAAAGAGCTAAAATAAGACGAATACTTTTATAAATGTACCATGAACAAGGCCTAAAAGTCTTCGTTTTGAGGTCATGGATCAATTTTGTGAAACCATTCCGTCAGGTTGCATAATTATTATTATGATTGACATGATGTAATAGATAGGAGTCTGGTAAGACCCTAAATTGGTTGATAGTGATAACCTTAATGTCAAGATTAGTCGGTGCTCCTATAAAAACTATATCAAAGAGAAATTCCCTGGTGGGAATTTCGCACCCTTTTATAATTAATTGCCTCAAAGAACCTATATGAAAAACACCCTTCCTAATATGAACAAGGTTAGGAGCCTTGTTCATAGAGCGTATAAGTAGATATGAAACACTTATTACACATGACATAATTTTCTATCAACGACGTTTCAAAGATTAAAACAACACAAATATCTAACGCACCATATGAAAAATGAAAATCAAAAGTTTTTGAATTAAAAATATTTGTATACTTCTTTTTCAAAGCTTTTCGTAGGCACGAAACTTTTAAATATGGTTATTTAGTATCAGTCAAATTGTAAAAATAAACAAAAAAGAATATGCGATTTCTGTGGATCGAACACAGTACCTCCAGATCTTCAGTCTGGCGCTCTCCCATTTGAGCTAAAACCGCATTTTTCTGAATTTCAAAATATAACTATCAAATTTGATGTGCGCGGACAGCAATCCAAGACAGGGTAACAAAGTAACACGTTTTGAACAGCTAACTGTAAACAATTGGCATCCCCTGGGATAACACATTTTTGACAATTGTTTGCATCGTCATCATTCAAGAAAAGACGTTATGATAAAAATCATACCAATGGTATAGTGATCCAATGAAACAGCTTCGACGGATTAAAAGATTTTAGAACGATGTAACTTGATCTGAAATAATTTGCCGCGCACATCAATTTATTATACGTATATTGTACACTTGAACAATTGATCTAATATCAATATCAGCAGCTTTTTGAGCGATTTATTAACATTCACCGCGCTGACCGCACCAAAATCCAGTAATATCAACAAGTTACACTACTTTCAAGATTCTTTACTTCTCTGCTCACATCTGATAAGTGAAATAGTCAAATAAAGTTATACAACTAAAAAAATATTACTAGTCTATGACATCATATCTTGAGCTTTCCCAACAAGACCCACAGAAATCAGGAAAATCTACAGAAGGCCCAAAGGAATCGTTTTCCACAGCTAATAGCTCCATAGATTCTTTATCGTTGACTCCTGTGACTGTTCACGACATAGAAACGAACCCCCAAACTCCACTCTTAAGGCTTTCGTTAAAGAATAAGGTGATCAACACATCATTTTCACCAATCACTAACGACATTCAAGATAAAAGAAACAAAGAGAACATTATTGGAAACACCATAGGAAGCAATACACTACCATGTAATGAAAGTATTAAATTAGCAATGAAGATGGCTAAGCAACAAACATCTACTCCCTCTCATCTTTTAAAGGTCCTTTCAGAGTCAACACCTTTACAAAGTCCTTACAAGAACGATAGTATGAATTTAGCAAAAGAAGAATTAGGAAGACAGACTTGTGGACCCAACATCAAATCTGACAACTTAAGGTCTGAGAAAGAAAAGGACGAAACCTCTCAAACCTCTCAACCCAAGAACACGAAAACTGTATCATTCCCCCCAGAGGAAGATAGCACATTTCATGAATACAAACCATACAACAGAGAAAGATCTTCAAAAACTCCAATGTTGCTTACTTTGGAAAGTGTTAATGATGGTAGAAGCTCAAGGATTTGTGAAGATGATCATGGGGAACAGAAGAGTAGAAGCTCATCCCCAACTAAAGGGACGAAAAAGAAAAGGAAGTTCACTAATACCAACAACTATTCCAAATACAACCAAAATCACAGTAATGGGTTATTAAACCCTCAATTACCCTATATTTTATCCTTATACCTTCAGTTGTTTTTCAATGTTGTTATTGTCTCTGTGATCTTGTATTTCGTTTACGTTTTTATCTCAACGGTTAAAGCAGACGTGGAAAACAAGGTTGACTCCTACGCTTCAGAAATAATTCAAGAGATTGCAGTGTGTACAAGAGAGTATCATAGAAACCATTGTCTTCCTGGTCAAAGGGTTGTTGCACTAGAATCGGCTTGTTCGAACTGGGAGAGATGTATGAATAGGGACCCAACCGGACTTGGAAGAGCTAAGATTGGTGCTGAGACTTTCGCAGAAATCATCAATGGATTCATTAAACCAATTAGCTGGAAGACCATAATTTTTCTTTCATTTGTAACTGTGGGTTCCCTTATATTGACGAATGCAGCCTTTGGGTCGTACAGAGATCATTCAGGTATTCAAAGAAACAATAGGCACACCACGGATGATCATTCCTTACAGGAAAATTATCATGGGATTACTACAAACTTATCCCAGAACCTATTACCGCGTCCACCACAACTAGAGTTAACACCTCGACATTCACCGAAGAATACAAATCCTTCAACTTCCAAGTATTTCACACCAAGTGACAATGCTGGTACAAACAGTCCATATGTCCCAGGCTCAGGCTCAGGTGAAATAGTAAGGAGGAAGTTGAGGATGTTCAAATCCAACAAATGAGTCCTTCGTTATAGTTCAGACAGACACTTTAGGAAGAAGTTTTATTAGGCTTAGGGATTTTAAGGAGTAATTTGAGAGAAGACGTACAATGTTATAATGTGTGTATTTTCTATGGTACAATTGCGTAGAGATATATGAAAATTGGCGGAATAATTCGCATGTATTTGGTAACACTTTGAAATATGTATAATGAACATTATAGCAGATCAAATATATAATAAGGAAACATTTCTCGAAATTGAATAAGTAGCTGGTACTTCGATTGTGCCTAGATCACAACTATTTTACGTCATCGGCAGAGGTCTTCCAGACTGGAGTGCAAATGCTGGCAGCCATGCAAGCTTGTATATAGTATGCGACTCCTATAGGGCCCGATGGCCACTTATTTTGATAACTTTTTGATGTGATTAGGACAACCAAATTCACCCTAAAGACATGGTATTGCCTTACGAGACAACTCTGGCTGTTAAGGGTTTTTTTTTTTTTGAATTCCACTCAACATCTAGGAAAGTAATATTTTCCGCAACAGGGCGGAAATTCTTCAAGGGTAAAACAATTCAAACAAATAATAATGAAACTTAGTTAAAAGCTACCAACTTCCATAGGAATCCAATTGATTGGGTTGTTTAAAGGTGAATAGCTTAATATATATTT